>VDFB02260370.1:0-30512 GCA_007258455.2 Sequoia sempervirens
CTATCAAAGAGCACACTTTTCTTTAGTTTATTTAAGATTTTGTAAGTTAAAGCTGTAAATAGCATAATATGAATTAATGTTCAAGGGTTCACAAAGATTTGAATAACAAATATTTTGTATATATATATATATATTTTTAATAGTTAAATATTGTAGAATAAGTATTAATTGAGGATGTAATTGTTAATGAAAAATTATGTTCGTTATTCATTATAAGTTCTTTCATGTAAAGTTTTACAATAAAATTTAGAAAATATTTTTAACCTAATTTGAGAAATAAATCACAAATTAAAGATTCATTTCAATGAAAAGGAGGGGCTCCTCCTAACCTAGATAAGAACTTTCACTCCCATAAACTTTTTTGAAAGTAGACATGAACTCATGAAGAAGATCACCATATTCTTTGACCACATAATATAGTTAGAAACTTGTGCTATGTAAATGTAGGCCAGAGGAAAAACTATAAAAGTAAGTATGAAATGATTTTCTATTCAAGAACAAACCTAGCCTATAACACATATCTGCATAAGCCCTGTGTATAATTCATCATTCGACAATGTTCATATATGGTTATCATGTATTGTAATTCAAATCCCCATGACCTAAAATGTATTTTACTCTAGAACTTAGTGTAGCCTTTTGAAACATTCATACCTTTATGTATAATCTTACTAGCTAAAATCCATTTAATAAAAAGTGAATTATGCAAATTTGTGCATGCGAAGCAATATGAATAGAAACAAGGTGGTCTATGCATCTTAATAATGTTTTAATTCAAGTTTTATTGAACTAATAGCTACAATAATTTCATAATATTAATCACTGACCAATGAAATAAATGGGAAACATCCTAGAATCAGAAAGCTACTTCAAAACAAGCTCTATTATTCCTAGGGCTAAATACCTCTAAAGGACAAACTTTCCCAAATTTTGTATACAAAAAAAAAAAATCCACTAGGAATTCCCATTCCTTCATAATAATTATTCATAATAGACATGTTAGGTGAAACATCACAATTTCCAATTTAGTCATAACATAGCTAAGAACACAAATGCAACATGCTATAAAGAAAAGAAAAAGTGGAAATAAAGAAACTACCAGATCTTCCCTTCATATTTGAATTTGTAGAAATATTAACATGTGGAAAGTCATGTTCTTTTTGTGATATTTACTTGGCATCCAAGATCTCCAAGTCCCAAAATACTTTACAATTAGTGACAAAACTAACCTTGTATTCTATTTAGGAAAATACTTTAAAATATCAAGGACCTTTCCCTTTTCCATTATCAATTAGCTTTAAATTTTATCCTATAGTGAACTAGTAGTTATCTCACATGTGAATAAGAGACTAGACAATATTATCAAAATTTGTAAAAAAATAATATGATATTTTATCAACAAAGATAACATATTATTCAATGAAGGAACACATTAATGGCCAAAAAAATTAGAGCTCAATCAAATTATAAGGTACCCTATTATTTACTACCCAAAAATGATATATGATGATATATTAGGCAATTCAACTCAAACAATCCTTAGAACCTTCCATAATAGGAATATGAGGAGAGTTATATACGCAAAATCCAACCCTAAACTTCAAGAGAATGGATGTGGGTATGAATGTAGATCTAGGATGAGGAGTGAGCTCTATTTTTGGTGGTCTTCTTTCCCTTGCAACCTCAACTATAGTCTACCTTGCCTAAACATAGATCTAGTTCTTGTTTCACCCAAATCTACTCTTATTTTTCTTTGAGGCCTTTTATCTTTGACTCCAAAGTTGTGACACAAGAAAAATTCAAGAGGTACCCAATCCCACTAAAAGTTATAAACTAATATCCAAGTAGGGGTCACATGGGAGCATACACAATAGAATCATCATAGCATTAGAGATCTCCGTTAAGGTGAGTAACCCTTAGCTTCTTTAGATCCTCTAGCAACAACATGCCATTGTTGTTGCAACAAATAATAATTTACCAAATCAAATCTCAACAAACCTACCCTAAGGATTTTTTTTTCATTTTTATTAATTTTTAATTTTAATTTTATTTTTTAATTTATTTTTTAATTTATTTTTTAATTTATTTATTTAATTAATTTATTATTATTATTATTTTATTATTTTATTTTATTTTAATTGATTTTTTATTATATACATATATATATATGTTAATTTTATTTATTTATTTATTTATTTGAAGAAAAACCTTTGAAATGTGTGGAGCACGAGTTGATGGAGCTAGGAAAGAATCTTCTAGTTCCCATCCCTTGGTGCTAGTTGATTATGGTGCTTTTGTCAGGAAAGCTACATTTCCCAATGGAAATCATGCGTCTCCTGTGTCACCTCCTGTCTCCTTTGTTCCACAAAAGGTATCCCCACCACTTAACAGGAATGAGATTTTTCCCAAAAAGGGTTGTACAATTAGGGATGGGGTCTAGATTTTGCATTTAGATGAGGGTACCACTATAAAAATTAAGGACCCCTCCAATGATCTTTCGCTAGCCAAGATGGAAATTTTTTTTATTGGAAGGTTTGTGTGTAGGAAGCCTAACATTGAGTCTGTTCGCAAGTGGGATTCTTCTGACCAGGTTGTTAAAGGCTCTTTTCCACTTTAGCTCTCTCTAAAGGCATTTTCTACTTCACCTTCAACCTTCATGAAGACTGTGCGTCTACCCTTACCGAGGGTCCTTGGTTCTTTAGTAACAGATTCTTGCTCTATGCAAGTGGTGATTAGGCTTTGATCCTTTAAATCACTTGGCAACTACACTCCCTACCTGGGTTTAGCTTCCAAGCATTCCCCTGAAGCTTTGGGATGAGGAGATTATTGCAGGAGTGGCCAAATCCTTTGGAAAATTTCTCTCTCTAGATTATTGCTAGTGATTTATCATTTTTGCATTAACATTAAACCAAACAAGGTGATCTTGACCTCGATTACTCTTGAATCTAGGCTTGGTAAGTGGTTTCAATTCATTAAATATGAAAAATATGCTCTATTTTGTCAACTTTTCTCTTTTGTTGGTCATTTGTGTAATACCTATCCTAAAGGTCTACTGAAGGTTTTGACCCTTGTGTGTAAGGGTAAGCTAGAGGCCTCCCATTCTCCCAGGATGGAGGTTGGTCCCAAACTAGCTTCATTGTTGGAATCACTGATTGTTTCTAAACTCCATTTCTTTCCCCTTGCCTAGTCTTGTGAGCTTATCATTCCTAGTGGCTTGTCGATCCTCTCCCTTGCACTGGTGCCTAAGCATGTTGAGCCTGCTTCTTCTACCCAGATTCCCATTTCCCTCCTTTTCTCTTAGTCTCTTTCAGTGGACTAGTGTTTCCCCATGGATCCCCCTTATTGAACGCTAGCCCAGTGGAGCCCTCTTCTATATTGACCTTGAATCCCTTATTGGATTTGTTTTTGCAATGAGTTTAGTCGATGCCCTGGAGGCGATCCTTGAAGATGCGGTTTCTTTGGTTATCCCTTGTTTGGTTCCTCCTACACTCATTGTTACAAAATCAGATGGTCTACCCACTTCACCTAAGTTGGATAGCCCAAGGAAGTTGGCTAATGTCAAGACCAATTCTAAGGTCGAGAGGAAGTCAGCTAAAACCACCAAACCGAAGAATACAAAGAGAGATATTGCTAACAAAAATCAAACATGGGAGTATATTAGCTCCAGACGTAGTAAGAAATGTTGATCTTATACTAAAATATCCAAGGGCTTAATAGCCTGCATAAGAAGAATATTGTTAGAGATTTTATTAAAGATTTTGGCCTAATATTCTTCTTCTACAAGAAACTAAAATGACTGCTACTGAGTTTGATAAATCTAGCAACTTTATTTGGCCCAATGTGCCCCATTTGGCAATTGATGCAATTGGGACCTCCGATGGGTTGGTTACGATGTGTAAACCTTTCCTCAAGGGTTCTCTAATTTCAAAATAATTTTTTTATCAATATTCACTTCTATTAATGTTTCAGTCTTTGGGAATATAGGTTTTATCTAATGGGTCAATGGAGGATCATGGGGGTCCAAACTAGGCCCTTAAGTCATAATAAAATTTAGAAAAATAGAGCTAGGAAACTTGACATAAAAATTTGAATAAGTTATTAACATAATTTGAAAAATATGTAAGAACATAATTTCTAGATAATTGAATCTAGTTTCTAAGGTACTATTGTATTTTTGGAAAATAATTGATAAATCTATTTGGGTAAAAATTGGAAATTTCAATGTAGCAATACTAAGTTTTCAAGAAAAAATAAAAAGCAAGTGTATGACCAACCTAAGTAAAAGAAAATATATATATATATATATATTTGAAAGGACAAATGCTCGAATGTGCCACATTTTTTTTTTGTATTTTTTTTGCAAGTAAATAATTAGTTATTAATTTTTTATTTAAACTTTTTAAAAATATTAAAACTTTTTTGTCTAACCACCATAACTTGGTCAAAAATTTATGAAATTCATTTTTTTTTAATCCTATAGTATTGGAAGCATAGAAAGTGTTGCATTTTCTGGATTCAAAAAATATGAAATTCTTTAATAATTATAGATATTTTTCAATTAGCCTATCAATTAGGACTTTAGTCAGAATGTATGTAGAAAATCAATAATCATTATCTATTATATTCCAAATAAGGCATATCTTATATATTTTGGAAAGCTAACAATTTTCTCAATAAACCCTTTTTGTTTCATTAAATTTAGATTAAAAAAAAAAATTCAACCACTTTTTTGTCATATCACCACTTTTTGAACACCCATCATCTTGCACTCACCCTAATTTTTATGTGCCTAATAGTGTGGTTTTAAGGAGGAATACTTGGCTCGACCTGTTGGAATGTAGGGGTAATTTTTTGCGTAGTAACTAGATAGTGATGGGAGACTTTAACACCTCCCTTTTTCCCTCTGAAAAGTTCGGTAGTATAATGGATTTGTCAGATAGTATGTTGGACATTAACACCTTCTTGTATGATGGTAGCCCATCTGATTTGGACCTTGACGGAAGTTCTCTCACTTGGTCCAATAAACATGTTGTTGACAATCTTATTCAAGTAGGGCTTGATAGATATTTTGGTGTCCTCTAACTGGGATATGGCCTCCCTCTCCTTGTCTTCTCTCATAAGGATTGGTTCATATCATACCCTATTGCTTCTATGATTGAATACCCCTCCTCCTAAGTCTCAACATCCCTTATGATTTTAACTCACGTGGATGCATCACCCATAGTTCAAGGACCTTATCTCTACATGGTGGAAGGTTAGGGGTTGTGGTCTCCTATGTTTACTATGTCATTCAAACTTAAAGCCCTCAAATGCAATTTGAAGTCCAATGGAGTAGGAGTTGCTTTGGTGAAATTTTTGAAAAAGAAAATATTTTAAATTTTAGCTTATATATGTCCAAAAGGATATGGAAGCAAGTGCTCACAATTTTTTTTTTGACAAGGAGAAGACTTTCTTAAGTGAGCTTCATAACATTATTGAGAAGGAAGATGTTTAGTGGAAACAACATGCCAAGAATCAATGGCTCTGTGAGGGGGATAAAAATACCAAGTTCTTTCACATGACAGCTTCCAAGCATAGGAAGAGGAATACCATCTTTTAGTTGGTTTTTGATGATTGTTCTATGCTATATTCTAAGGAATATTTGGCTTGCACCTATGCTTATTTCTTTAAAAACCTCCTTAATCCACCCAAGAATGATTTTATGGAGGTTGACCTCCTTGATGTTTTTCCACTTTCTCTCTCCTTGCAAGATGTTTTTTTTAATGGTAAGATGTGCTTCGATTGATGAGCTCTAGGAGGTTTTCTTCTTCCTTAGCCCTTTTAAGGGCCATGGTCTTGATGGCTTTTCTCCTTTCTTCTTCCAGATATTTTGAGAAATCATTAGGCAGGATGTCACGTTTATTGTTAATGAATTCCTCTCTAATGGTAATATCCTCAAGGAACTCAATAACACCTTTATTGTTCTTATTCCCAAGCATTTTGGGGCCCATAGACTATTTTTTTTTCCCTATCAATCTTTTCAATACATTCTACAAAGTTTTCTCCAAGATGTCGGTTAATTGTATCAAACCCTTTTTGGATAATTTGATTCATCTTTCTCAAAAAGGTTTTGTTTTGGTGTGGAAGATTATGGATGCTATCATACTAGTCAATGAAACCCTCCACTACATGGGAAAAAAAATTAAAAAAATTGGTGGCCCTCTTAAGCTAGATATATCCAAAGCCTATGACAAAGTGGGTTGGAATTTCCTGTCTGAAGCTCTTCGCAAGTTCGGGTTCTCTAGTAAATTATTGAAACTCATTCAAGGGTGTGTCACTTGCCTAATTTTTTGTGATTATAAATGGTACTCTTTAGGGTTTCTTCTTGGATTCTAGTGGTATCTACCAAGGGGACACCTTGTCCCCCTATCTTTTCATTCTAATAGCTAAAGTTCTTGGTCAAAATCTTGAACATAAACTTTTGAATGGTACCTTGGTTGGCTTTTCCCTTTCCTCTATTTCACAATCAATTTCTCAACAATAATTTTTTCATGATATGATCCTTCTAGGGGGACCCACTTTAGCGAAGGCCAGGGGGTGGAAAGATTGTCTTAAAAAAAATTCTATGGCCTCTAGCTAGTGTATCAATTTTTCTAAAAGTGTCACCCTATTTCTCAATGTTGACCCTTCCCTACAAGCCAGGATATCTAGAATCCTTAATTGCCAGATCCCCCATCTCCTCTCGATGTAACTGATAATTTTTCTCACCATTGGCAAGGTGGACAACTTGGTTTGGTCTAACCTCTTGAAAAGAGTGAAAAGAAATTTGGCCACTTGGAAGGGCACTCTCCTTAGTGCAGGTAAGCTTCTCCTCCTAAAGACCACTCTTCATATTTTGACTATGTACCTAATGTCTCTATTTTTTATGCCCGTTGCATGGTTAGAGAAACTTGAGAAAATTCAAAGAAGATTCCTTTGGTTGGGCACTAAAGATAGGAGTTGTTTCTCTTTGGTTAATTGGGATATTGTGTGCTCTAGAAATTTTTATGGGGGTCTTGATTTAAGATGGACTAGGCAAATGAACATGGTCCTCATAACTAAAATTACTTGAAAGCTTCCAAATAATCAGGTGGAATGGATTTCAATCCTTAAGGATAAGTATTTATAGGACATATATTGTCTCTGTCTTCTTGATTATTGTGTTCATCCTTCAAGATCCATAATTTGGAATAACCTAATCAAATCTAGGAATTTTCTCTCCTTGGGTTCTTCTTGGTAGGTTTGATATACTACTTCTTTTTTTTTGGAATGACAGATGGCTTTCCTCGTAGCCCCTTAGTATACATCCAATCCTATCAGCTATGAATTCATACCTCTATGCTCGATTAGGGAATAAGATATTTTATTACTTGGACATTTCTTTGGACCCACCCTGTTGGAAGATAGATCCTAATTGGTATGATCCCCCCTTCATTTGGTTGTTGAAGAGATTCTCAAAGATGTTAAGAATCACAAGTTCTTTAACTCCACTTCACCTAAATCCTTGGTTTAGATTGACTCTAAGGATGAGAATTATTTTGTTAAGTCTAGTTACAATATTATTTCTTGTGTTTGGTATCCTTTGTTTGACTAGATGAAGATTTGGAGAAGGAATTCTCTCCCCAAATTTTTTTTTTGGTGGACTGTTTAACATAAACAAATATCCCTCTAAATAATTTATAGAAGATAGGGACCTCTACCTTGGAAATAGTTGTTTCCCTTGTGAGGAAGAAGCTAAATCCATCCCCACCTCTTATTCCACTACACCTACTCTTGGTAAGTCTAGCAAATAATCCAATCTCTTTTTAACATCATTTGGATTTGGTTGATTGATGTTTCCATTTTCTCACCCCATGCTCATCGAGCTATGGTGGAAATCCCTTTTTCTCATTGGGTGGGTGCTCTAGAAGGAGTGTAATAATAGGATATTTAGAGACAAAAAATATCCTTGGCTAGTGGTTTCCAATAAGGTTGTCAATCAGATTATTGAAAATATCACCATGACCTCTTACAAGCCTAAAAGGAATCCTAATAACTTTGAGATCTCAATTGATTCAGCCTAAAATATTTCTGAGACTCATAATGCTCTAAGTTCTCGCATACCTATCGACAAGAGTAGCACTCCCTGCCCCCCCACTAGCTCAACTAGATTAAGCTTAACTATGATGGCTCAACCAAACATAACCTGAGTCGGGAAAGTGGGGGTGGGATCATCCGTGACCATGATGGGAAAATGATTTTGATGTATGGATTAAATCTTGGCATGCAATCTTCTAGCTTTGTTGAGGTTATGTCGGCATTCTACGAAATTTAGATTGCCACATATGCTAGCTTTTCCAATTTGGAAATTGAGGGTGACTCTAGAAACACCAGTCTTTTACTTATGGGAAAGGCTAGCCCCTTTTGGTCCCTTTAGGACCCCATCCTATCCAATCACAATCTCATGTTTTCTCTTGGGAATAGTATATCTTCTCATGTGTTTAGAAAAGACAACAAATTTGTGGATGCACTAGCTAACCTTGGTGCTTTCACTCTAAATTTAGTTATTTGGGATAATTTCTCACATATCTCTAAGCATGTTTGCGAAATAATTAAAAATGACACTGAAGTACTATAGAAAAGAGATTGAGTTGGATCTTCTACCAATCCCCTTTCATTATTTGACATGATTTACAACTATGGCAGATTAACTTCTCTAAGCAATATTTTCACAAGACTTTATTTTCTTGGCTCTTTTATTGTTTTTGACATTTCCACAAAATTATTTCTCTTGTCTAGCTATGTATGAATTTTTCTATGTGAGGTGAGCTATTCCAGGATGAACTCGCTAGTTGTGAGATGTGGAAGCATGATAAGGAGGTTTGGCCTATTACTCAATGAGGTAATCTGGCCTCATTCGTGGAGGGAATGAACAGGCAAGACACCAAATTGTTTGTTGAGTTTTTTAACTATTGGAAGGATGGCACCGTCACCATTGGAAGGTGCTCCTTCACTGTTAACATTGAGTTGATTGCAGAGGTGAGGGCCGATGCAAGAAGTTTGGTCCACAAAAAGCTCGAAAAGTGGAAGTGTTTTTTGTTGTTTTCTAGAATTTGTCAAACTTGGACCAAAAATTTGAGGTACCTACACAATGAATCTTAAAAAAAGTTGGTAATATGAAATTTATAATTTTGAGTCTAGTTTCCAAATATGTAATTTATTCAAATACCCAAATGATAGAATTTAAATTTTGATAGGGATGTATAAAAATCACTTTTTAAAAGTCCCTATTTTTTTATCATACCATTCACATGTACGGACACCATTTTTTGACCCAAATAAAAGTATTTTGATAATTCCTTTTTGGGAAAGAGAGCTAACAACATGAAGGTTGATGAGGAATTTTTTTTGTAATTTTTTTTTAATATATTTTTTTATTGAATTTTTATTGGCCTTAATTGTTGTTTTTAAAAATCAATGTGTATGGACAACATAATTGGACCTAAACTAAACATTTTTTCAATCTTATTTTTCATTTTGTAGATAATTTTTTGAAGATTAATGCCATATAATTTTTTTTAGAAGAAACTTAACCAAAAAAAGTTATTAGAGAACAAAAAAAGCTTGATATTTCAAGTTTAAGGACTAGTTTGCTTAAAAATTAATTAAAAAATAACAAATATAATCCAATATTAATAAAAATTATATATTTGGAAACTAGACATCACATTCTCTAATGGGTTTTAATTTTATAGATTGATTAAAAAAAAAATCCATCAGCCATATTGCCAAAGTTGGACATTCTTCTTCAATTTGCCTTAGTTTTTTAGTTGCAAGTCAAAGGCTAAAGGTTGGGTCGCCAAGCCTTTCCTGAGCCTAAAACTGAGGCAACATGTGGGTTGGGAATTCAAAATTTTATAAATGCATATGCGTTTTTAAAAACACATATGTGTTCTTTATTTTCTTGATTATTTAAAAAATTAAATACTTTTTAGAAACATGTACGTGTTTTAAAAAACATACACATTTTTCATTACAAAACGCATATGCATTTTAAAATGCGTATGTATTTCTAAAAGGTATTTAATTTTGTAAATAAATGACTTGTACATGTTATAAAACATGTACGCATTTTTTAGTGCATACACATTTTTTTAGGCTTGGGTACCCAAAGCATAACTCATACGTGTTTTTTTAATAATGCGTACGCATTTTCTATGAGATTTTTTTTGGCTAATACTTCCCCTCTTTGTGGAACCAACTTATTTCTTTTACCCGTGATGGGGCTTTCATTGTACGGTGCTTGCATCTGTCGAAAGCCTAAAGAGCACTACCAAAAATATATGGAGAGATTTTTGAAAGATGCAGAAAAGGTTATCAGACTTCAAAATGAATACAACAGGGCTGATCTTCTTGGAGTGTGGAGCAAAATTTCTAAGGTGTTGATGAGGTACATCACGTTAGAGATTCGTTTCAATTATTTTCATGCCTATCTCTTTTCCATACTCAACCATTTCTGGTATAATTGCAAAATAAATTTCACTTTCTAGATTTTTTTCATCACTTGAAAAGTTCATTAAGAATATTCAAGGTAAAGGTAAAAATCTTCCCATTAACCAGGGTTTTATTTTCTACCTCTATGATCACCAAGCCACTTTGTTACCCTCCTCAACCACTATCAAAAGGAACAATTTGGTCATTCACAACCCCATCGACCCCCTTGAGGGCCCTAGTCCCACTTTCACCCTGAATTAAACCCCACACACCACTTTTTGCATCACTCGTGCCTAGGGAAGAAACCCTAATAATGATTAAACCCCTCCTAACCCCATTATAATTGTGTCCTTTCCTGCGACTACTGCTATTTCCACCTCTAGCTCTAACAACTAGAATATAACTCAAATTATGAGTCTTGGAATCCTACCCCTAGAAATTCTCCCACGCATTCCCCTATTCATGCAGAGATTTTTGATGTCCCCAAAACCCCTCTTGGCATTAACCCTCCTAATCCCTTGAATTATCCTAAACTTTGTATTAATATGAATGGGACCTCTACTAATCCCAATGTGGCTAATGATAATTGTGCTTCCTATGATCTCATCTAGAATAAAATAAATGAAATTTTGGTGACTTTCAACATCCAAAATGGCATCTTCATGTGGCTTATGGGTTATTATATTGTTAAGGAAAAAATCTAGGTGTTGGAAAACAAGGTGCTTGACCAACAAGCTTTGTGACTGGGTGAGGTTGAGGACAATGGATGTTGGGATATCGTTTCCTCCTTTGGTAAGTCATTTGATCATTGAGCTAATTGGGACAAGGAGACAGACAAGGTCAGGGCTCTTGTGGGCATAGAGGAGGAGAAAATGAAATTGAAGGAGGATATTGCTACTATTCACAACAACCAAGAAAAAACTATGCAATGTCTCCAAGAGTTTACTAATTGGGTATGTGCAGGATTATGATGGGCCAAAAAGTGGTGATATGATGGGTATGTGTAGGGTATGTGGCTAACAACTTTGTTTTACCCAAAATTGATGAAACAAAAAGGGTTTTTAAATAATATTCTTAGTTTTCCATCAATATAAATTATGCTTTACTTTGAATTTAATAAATAAGTATTATTCATTTTCTATTTGAATTATGACTAAAGTCCTGATTGATAGGTTGATTGAAAAAAATCTATAGCTTTCAAACGGTATCACATTTTTTGAATCCAAAACATGCGTCACATTCTATGCTCCACATACTATAGGATTAAAAAAAAAGAGAATTTCATGAAGTTTTGACCAAGTTAAGGTGGTCAGACATATGAGTTTTTATATATTTAAAAAGTTGTAATAAAAAATTCATAATTAATTATTTACTTGGAAAAAAATTACAAAAAAATATGTATCACATCAGAACATGAGTCCTCTACTTATATCTAAAATATTATAAAAAATTATTATCATTTTTTTATGGTTGGGGTGGCTAGAGAGACACCTACTTCTTATTTTTTCCTTGAAATTTAAGTACTACTGCATTGAAATTTCAAATTTTCACCAAATAGATTTTTTATTTTTTTTTAAAGAAACTGAGTAGTTTAGAAACTACATTCAATTTGCTACATATTCTATTCTTACATATTTTTGAAATAATATAAATAAATTATTCAAATTTTTATGTCAAGTTGCCTAACTCTGATTTTCTAAATTTTTTGCCACTTAAGGGCCTATTTTTTCCATGATGATCCTGCACATACCCAATTACAACAAAGAGACTATGAAGAATACCGATCTAACCATCGATGTTTTTCAATACAAAATTAGGAATAGTAATGGTAAAAGGGTGGTAGAGGGTGATCATGATGATAGCCACACATAAAAAAAAAGGTAAGGTGGTGGATAGTGTGGCTCAAGACACTACCATGGTGACCCAAGATATTCAAAAATGGCCCCCGCCATTCAAGGAGAAGCTCCACTTCTTGGCTAAGGAGTGGTAGGAAATTAGTGGTCTTAGGATTTTGGGAGACTAGTGACTTTTTTGATCCCCTGCTAGTTTTTCTCTATTTCTTGTTTTTTCTATTTTTCTTGGTCAATTAGTGTTGTATCTTTTGGTTTTTCTTTTTGTGTGTTTCACTTCTCATGAGCCCCTCATTTTTCCTTGATTTTTTTCTCATAAAAGGGTATGGGCCCTTCCTATCTTAATCTCATCAAAACAAACCTACCCTAAGAAGAGATAAGAAAAATTCCAAAAGGAGACCCACCCACCAACAACTATTTTCAAATTTACCTTGGAGGACATGATACTTGAATTTATAATCCTACATAGGAACAAGAACTTTATAGTGGTGAATATTAATCATATGAATGCTATAGAAAAAATATTTTAAAATGAAATAAAACATTAAAAAGAATGATCTAATTGGGTATAGATTCACAAATATAAAATCACTAACACCATGGAATGTGACTTACCTTAATATTAAACATAATTTGTGTCATGTTTTCAATGACACCAATGAGAAAAATGTATAGATTTTGAGAAAAAATATTATGAAAATCAATTGAAGTGGAAATTTTTGAAAGGTGAGAAAAACCAAAACTAGTCTCTTTGTAGCAAGTGCTTCATTTTTTCCTAATAAATAAAAATCTATATCTAGATATTGAGGGAATTGTAAGGTGTTTCAAGCTTAATTCACCTAAAATTAGTATTAGATAATTCCCATTTCATTTATGGCATGATAATGTTCTTTCTTCTTAGGAGGATTGTGTGAAGGAGGCAAGGTATTGCAACTTGGGACTGTGTCCTCTACTTCCATTTTCTCTTCTCAAAATGTGACCCTATATATAGATGGTGAGTTTAATGCTTCTCAAACCAACTCAAAATAAAATTGAATTTAAATATTTATATGATTTTATTTTAGCAATTTTATTTGATTTCATGTTCAATACAGTTGTAATTCTAATTCATTGAAAACATTGATTGAAGCAAGACCCAATGTGGGGAAAAATTTGAGGTGAACGCTACGATAGAATAGCATTGGGATTGGTAAGTTGTTCATTGATAGGGAGTTTCTAATGTTGGAGAAGCCAAGATCTAAAAAAAAATATTAACCTTCTCTTAGTGAAACAATATGAGCACATTAAGATATATATCATATAAATAAAGACAATGAGATTCTCACATATATAGGCAATGTAGAGGTAAGAAGGTAGGATTGAATAAATGACTACCCTTCCAAATATGCAACTTATATAAGCTCAAGTGAAAATTATTTGAGCATGTGTTAAGTGTACATGAATGTGGCCTATCAATAGGTGTGTGCATGTGTATTAACCACATGAAGTGACACAAAAATATAGAAGTCACTAAGTTGAAACTTAACTAGTGTGAATAGCTCAACCTATGAAGTACTATTAGCTAACTAGTTTGATAATTACCATGATTTATAATGACACACCCCCTTAAGTGCAACTTAGGGAGTATTCTATGCAAATATGATGCATCCCAATTATTAGTCCATGTAAGGTACTCATGTGCAAAATTATCATAAATGAAGTCAAGGAGAAAAATGTAGTGGGAAATAAAAATACCTCTTTAAAATAAATGATCTAATGGAATAAAATGTACAAGTGAAGAATATAGAAGGACTTGTGATGACCCCCCAAGGACTATGTCTATCACATAAGTACAATAAATATTTCCCCCATAAGAGAGATAGGTACTATGGAGCCACCCATAAGATTATAGATACTATAGTGTTGAAGTCACATTGATGTGGGAAGGGACATGAAATCATGGCTTTGATACCATGTTGGATAAGCCAAACTATGAAATCACAAATAAATCTTGAAGCCTCATTTGACTCAAATTTAAAATAGGTTTCACTGTGCTCACTTTGATTGTTGTGATCATGGAAATTTCATCTTCAACCTCAATGATGTGTTCCTTTTTGGGTCTACCCCTAACTTCTACCTCAAGGTTATTGATTCTCTCCCTTGTTTCATGCAACATAGAGTTAATTTGGTCAAGTTTTTCATCTGAATTCCCAGAAGGTTTCCCTACCTCCTAGCTTCTTTTTTGGTTGTTCTTAGTTTGAACCATTATAGAGTTCTAACTCACCTAGAATTTCTAGTTTAAATGTTTCAATTAGTTCCCAAAAAAATTGCATTAATTAATACAAATTCAAGAGATTTCTATTCATTACATTATAAGAAAATGAGAGATTTTGACAAAACATCAAACTTTATCTTATTATACCATAGATGGATTATATACCATCTTTATTTATTGTAAGGTTTAGTATATAATGACTATTCATTTAGGTCAAGTTTTGTATATCCCTTATATCCCTCTTCACTATTAGAGTTTATCAAATGTTATGACCTCAGGTGGTGGATGCACTCGTAGGTTCTCTCCCAACCCTTCCTATTTATTCATAGGAGTATTGACGCTGCCTTCACTTGGCATATATCTAGAAGGAAATGGTTTATCTGACTCAACTTTTGGTATGGGTGTAATGGTCTTGGTTGCCTCCTCCATTTGATTCTTCTCTTGTTCAACACATTTTATATAATCATTGATGGTTTTGGAGTCACCAAGCCATACATCCTAATTAATTTTATTTCCTTCTATGGTTTTTATTAGTGCTTCATATTATTTCTTGGCCTTTAGATATCGTTCATTTCCAATTATAGATTTCCTTGCAGTCATCTTAAGCCTCACAATTCTAACTCAAGAATCTCCAAACATTAGCCCTTGTTAATATTGGAGGTTATTGTATGTAGTGAGCTTATAGGGAAAAGTGTGGAACATCGTAGCTCTAATACCATATATAACAACCACAAGCTTACAACAAGGGAGTTACTAGTAATTTTAACCATGAAATGAATTAAATCATTCCATAAAAATAAGATATACAAATTTTTCTTTCAATAATTGAAATTGCAATTGCATAACTAATTACATAAGTATTTCATAATAAACTCATTTTAATTTTTGAAATGAAAATAATAAATAAGTTTTTCCTTTTACATTTTTTACATGAATGATTGCAAACAGATAAGATTAAATATTTAAATTTTAAGGAATAAAGTTAGAGATCCCATATCTGGATAATTTCTACCTAACAAGACTCCACATATCATCTACAAGAGGGGGAGCATCACTCAAGTGATTTACCTTCAACCATAGATCAATGATCTCCCGTACACCTTCCTAACTAGAAGTGGCCTAAGCTTCAATGAAGAGTATGGTTAAGAACCCCCTAGTATTTCCATTTGAGCTTTGGAGTTGTCTCCTACTTACCCAATACGACTATACAAATATGGATACCTTCCAACTAAGCATTGGTCCACCTTGCCTCTTCTCTACCCACCATGTAGGTTGTGACCATTGACTCTTCTTCTGCCACCACCTCTTTGCTTTCCTCCACCTCCATGTTGCCGAACACTTCTCTTCCTCTAGCAATGAAAACAATACCAATTCATGTGCTCTCATTTCCATAGGCCTTCTCCTGGCATATGCAAAACGTTCCGGGTATGTGCAAGATCATGATGGGCCAAAAAGTGGCAATATGATGGGTATGTAGCTGATGACTTTTGTTTTACCCAAAATTGATGAAACGAAAAGGATTTTTAAAGGAGATTCTCAGCTTTCCACCAATATAAATTATGCTTTACTTTGAAATTAATAAGTAATTATTATTCATTTTCTATTCAAATTACGACTAAAGTCCTGATTGATAGACTGATTGAAAAACATCTATAACTTTCAAATGGTATCATATTTTTTGAATCCAAAACATACGTCACATTCTATGTTTCACATAATATAGGATTAAAAAGTAAAAATTGAATTTCATGAAGTTTTGACCAAGTTAAGTGGACATCATTTTTAATATTTTTAAAAGTTGTAATAAAAATTCACAATTAATTATTTACATGGAAAAAATTACAAAAAATATGCATCACATCGGGACATGAGTCCTCTACTTATATCTAAAATATTATAAAAAATTATTATCATTTTATTGTGGTTAGGGTGGTCGACGGACACCTACTTCTTATTTTTCCCGAAATTTAAGTACTACTGCATTGAAATTTGAAATTTTCACCAAATAGATTTTTTTTAAAACAAACCTAGTAGTTTAGAAACTACATTCAATTTGCTACATATTCTATTCTTACATATTTTTGAAATAATATAGATAACTTATTCAAATTTTTACGTCAAGTTGCCTAACTCTAATTTTTCTAATTTTTTTGCCACTTAAAGTCCTATTTTTTCCATGATGATCTTGCACATACCCTTCCCACAGAGCTGTCCAAAGTGCTAATGAACCCAGCTATTCAGGCTGCCTTGGCACAGATCCTTGCTAATATTCATGCCTCCACTCCTCCAACTGAACCACCAGATATGAAAACCACAATGGAAATATCTAAGGAGATGGAGAGACAAGAGAAGGAAGCCATAAAGGGGATCGAGGAAGAAGCAAACGGTTGTCATGAGCATCTCAATTCCAGCACCTTCCAATTGATGAAGTGGTGCATGAAACAGAATCCTCTGAGAGTGATGAAGAAGATCTTAGGGCAAAATATATTGTGGAAACTTTTCATGTGGATCTTGAGAAAGAGTTAGGTCAACAGTTAAAGAATGTTGGAGAGGACTAAGAAAATACACTTTCTGAGGAAGAAACAGAATCAAGTGATAAGATGGAGGACACTGAACCTCCGACTGGGGAGCATGATATAATCCCCAAACATAATGAAGACATGCCTCTCTCGAAAAAGAAATAAGAGCAAGAAAAGAAAGAAAAAGATGTGCCACCTCAATGCGAGGAAGAGGAAAAGAAAGAAGATAAACCCCAAGAAGAGGTTGAAACCCATGAAAGCCCAAGAACGGAGAAACCCAAAGAACATGGGCATGAAGAAGAAGGAGAAAAGAAAATTGTCGAAGGGGAGGATAGCCCCAAAGAGCATACAACCACTAAGTCTCCACAAAATGAAACTATATTCATTCATAATTTAGATGAAGAAGGAGGAGAAAGGACCAAACAAGAGACTCCAAGAAGCAAAGTAATGGAAGTTGGGCACACCCATGAAGAAGAGCATGATCATGAATCACCAAGGGGAGAGTCTTAGATTCCTAAGTGGCTTGAGAAAAAATTGGAGAAGAAAGCTCCTACCCCAAAGGATCCAAGAGCAAGGCTGGAGGCCATCTTGGCCTGAGCTCAGATAAGCACAAAGAAAGAAAAGAAGCCTAAAGTCAGATCCAAGTTGACCATGGATGCCTCTAGATCTAGAACCGTGCAAATAGCCATACCGGTGGTGGAGGAAGAAGGAATAAGTTACAAAATCTCCACTGTTGACTTGGGGACAACTACTAGAGAGCAAAAATTATATCATCTCCAAGAGTCTGTTTCCATGGTGGTACATCATATGCACAAGGATAAGATCTCTAAGGAAGAATTGAAGGCATAGGTGGTTGATTTGACAACATATATCCAAAAATGTTTGTCGATGGAAGATCTTCCCACCATGTCCTCGACACCACCACAATTACTATCCAAGGAACAAATAGACAAGCTTGCGAAGAGAAATAATTGGAAAAAGGCCAAAAAATATTAGTTTAGGAAAGTATTCTACAACATCGGTATAGGCTTGATATGTGCAATCAGGACTGCCAATAAGTTCCTGGAGGTGCTAAGGATACTTGAATGTACAAGGAATTTTTGCATCGAATTCCCCAATTTATCTAGAATCACATACCCCAAACTTGAGGCCATCCTCAAGATACCCAATAGATTCCGGGAAAAGGAGCTTAACCTGGTGAAAGATGACCACTGGCTCATTGAAACATGGAAGCTAAGTCTGCATCATCAAAAGGAGGTGTTGGAATGGGTATTCCATGAAGTGGAAATGGATATTGATTGGGCTAAGGAAGTCATAGTAGATTGTTCATAATATTTGAAATTGCTGACAGAGCTTGATATGCCCACAAGTGACCTGGATGTGGACAAATTAGAGCCATACTTCCAAAAGAAGTTGGAAAGTAGAATCATGGATACACTAACACCCAATTTCCTGGGCTTCACTACATGAGTCTTTTCTCAGTACAAGCAAGTAATGAAGAACACAAAAATGTATGACAAGGATTAGGATACCCTCACCAAAAAAACAAGAAAGATAAATTTCTAAGTGATGCAATCAGGTATATTGGAATGGAGCAAGCTCCAAGAATTAATCTTGAAGTTTATAGAATATGCCACAATCAAGAAGAGCGAACGAAATCCGGTTATTGAAGATGAGTTCCTCACAAAATAGCTACATAAAATGGAAATCAACAAAAGAAAAATTTTCTACAGTGTTGTCATCTGAGGACAAAATAGGGAAAAGGAGAAGGATGTATTTTAAATTGTAATATATTTTGGGGTAGGTGAAACCCTAGTTTGTAGTGAATCTTGGCCACAAAATGAAAATGAATCCTATCCATTCATTTTTATTTTTGAACACTATAAATGGGGGTTCTCCTCTCATTTTCAAGAGAGTTGAGTTGTTGTAATGAGATGCTACATAAATTTTAATAGAAGTTCATTGTCTTTTGGTGGACTCTTGAGTTTTTCTTGCATGTTGCACAGTTCTTCTCCCATATTTAGTCGATTTAGATAGATTTACTTGGCTATTCTCCATGTTTTAATTTGATTTGGTAGAGAAGTTGATGGTATTCATTGGTTTTGAAGCATTCTGTTATGTGTTGGCAACCTTTCTGGTCCATACTTTTTGTTGTTTATTGATGGTAGACAACCGTGTAAAGTTAGTCTGGATTTAAATTGAAAGTTGCTCTAAATTTCCATTGTTTGTTCATGCTTATGGTGAATGAATGATTGAATAGCTATAGTCCTTAGAAGCTAGCACAAATTTCATTAGACTGTGATATAATTTGGTTAAGTGAAATTTTGTTTAAGGAAGGTTGTACATAGTAGAATCCTTCATGATCACTGTTCATTGCTAATTTTAGATCCAAGGACCTCGTCCCTTCCCTACCCTTTTTCCTTTTTTTGTTTAATAAGTAATCTATGCTAAGGTTCATTGCACATTGTAAAGCCAAATCTTAAGTTGAAATTGGAGTTAAAGACTATTGTTTGAACCTACAACAATTACACACCAACTTTCCCATCTCAGGAACTCCATTTTAAGATTCACCTTCCCTCCAGCTTAACTCTGTAATTTTTCCCTATGATTACCAACAAAATCACATTGAACCAAACTAAGAAATTCCATGTATGTCACGACCTAACACCCGAGAGACCTTGTGGTGCTTTTCAACAACTTGTTGGAGATTTCCTTTCAAGAGAGGTAATGAAGTTATGCATTACCTATGTTGAGAGGTGCATAAAACACCCATCAAAAAATGGAATATTATGATAGTTCTAGAAGGTCCATTGTGGGTTAGAGAGGCCCACATTAGCAACTGAGTCAATGACATTATTTCCCTCTCTAAAGATGTGAAATAACAAATACCTTTCCATAGAGTTCATAACCCATCTTCAGTCTTGAATCAAGTTGTTGATCTTCTAAGGGGTTTAGCTTGACCCATGAGGGACTCGATTATTAGTTTAGAATCCCTCTCAATAAAAAACTTAGTGAAACCTATTTTTTTTAGCCTTCTTTTTCCTCTCCAGGTAGTAGTAGCCTCTTCTTCCACACTAGTAACCATCCCTAAGCACTTGATGTAGCCCTCTTTGCATCTTCCATTATGATCTCTAATAAGACCCCCACAACCACAATCCCCAAGTTACCTTTAGAGAATCCATCAAAATTTAATTTAACCTAGCCTTTTGGAGGGGGTTTCCATCTAGTCATTTTCATGTTTAGAATCTTTTCCCAATTAACCTAGGTGACATCACATTTAAGACCCCATAACTATTTGATCCTTAGTTCTTTATAGTCTGGCATAAATTTTGAGAGCCAACATACTTTTGAGTTGGGGTTTTCCACAATTTGTGGTTTTGTACTATAAAATATCTCACCGTTGGTTCTTTTCTTGTTCCTAAAAATTCTAGTATTCCTCTCCTTCCAAAGGTTCTAGGTGACAAAAGGGGAGACCTGACACCATAATTCCTTAATGATAGGATGATTGAATGGGATTAAACACCATTGGGTTGTTAGGTCCTTTAAGTCCTTCAATAACACCCAATTAGTCAAGAGATTGTAAAGAGCCAAGGGCAAGACTTCTTTGGAAAAATAACATTGAGTAAGCAAATGGGAAATAATTTCTTCCTCAACTAAATAGAAGAATCATCTATTAAAAAACTAGAAAAATATCCTATTAAGAACATAAATAGTAAGGATTCTACTATGCATAACTGACCAACAAAACAATTGATTTTAGGTATCAACTTAGTATTCCAAATTGTAGGCCAATTGAAATTCTAGTCAATACTAGGAGCAACATCCAACCTGTCATAAGTTGATTTAACAATAAAGGCCCCAAAATGGTTATCACCCTAGATCCAATCATCCTCTCCTCCTTGGAGAACCAAACAACAATATCCAATAAGTGAGTTGAGAACAACAAAAAGATCAGAGCGGCCTTGCATATTAGTTCCTCTTCTTTGATTCATATCCAAGGCATCTTCCTCAAAGTTTTTCCATCTAGGGATTCCTCTAGACCAGGTAATGTAACCATTAAGAGTAGGTACATATAAAATTGCGAGGTCATGTATTAAAGTGGATAAATGAGAAACCAAACATAGAGTAGGGCTTCTCCCCCATAGTTTGTCCCAAAACCTAATTGACCTCCCATTCCCAACTTTCCTCCTAGCTTGCTGCTATAAGGTATTCCTAGTTTTGAGAATATTGTTCCAAAAGGTAGAACCATTTGAAAAACCTTGAGAGAAGAAAAAATACTAGGGGGGCCATTATCCATAAATTTAGCATTGACAATACTAGTCCAATCTTTCTTGCCTTGAATGAAATACTAGCCTATTTTGGATACTTGAGAGACTTATTAAAAGTCTTTAATTTTCTTATTCGCAGGGCTCCCAACTACTTTAGGGAGCATAATTTCTCCTAGCTAACCAAAGAAATCCTTGTTCTATCTTCAGTCCCAATCCAAAGGAAATTCCTCTATATTTTATCTATATTCTTTGTAATAAAAGTTGGCTTCTTGAAGAGTGATAAGTAGTAAACCGGTACATTTTGAAGATGAGACTTGAAAAGTTGGAGCTTACCAGCTTGAATGAGTAACTTTCCTTTCCAACATACAAATTTCTTATGGAATCTTTCAATAACCCATTGCAAAAGGTGTTAGGGAGTTTCTTAGTACTTAGGGGGAGCCCTAAGTAGACATCAGGGATCCTTGCTTCTTCAAAACCCAAAATCCTTAGAATCGTGTTCTTCACCTTTTGAGTAGTGGTAAAAAAGTGCATTTTACTCTTTTTATAATTTATAAAATGGCCTGAAGCAACAACATACTTATTAAGAACAACCTTCCATTTTTTTGATTCCACAATTAAGGTCACCTCAAACAAAATAGTGTCATCAAAAAATTCTTTATGGGATGTTGAGGCCAAAGTAGAAGCAACATGGATACCATGTAGATGTCCCCTATCAAGACTTTTTTGAAGATTGCAACCAAGAACTTCAACAACTATTATGAAGAGATAAGGAGAAAGGGGTTCTCCTTGTCTCAACCCCTTGCCACGGTGGATCTATTTTGTAGGAACCTCATTCAAAAGAACATAACTAGAGGAAGAAATAAAATCCTTGATGAGCCTCAAAAGCTTCCCAAAAAATCTAATTTTTGCTAAGATACCAAAAATGAAACTCCAAGAAACCCTGTCATAGGATTTAAAGATGTCTAATTTAAGAACCATACCTGGGTTCTTATAGTGCTCCATTGAGTGAATAAGATAATGGGAAAGAATGGCCACATCTAGAATTTGTCTTCCAGTCACAAAACCTTTTTGATTTCCTCAAAAAAAATTATGCAATATTGTTTTAAGATTGTGAACCATGATTTTTGAAAAGATTTTATAAACTATGTTACAAAGGCTAATAGGGAAGTAGTCAAACATAGAACAAGAATCTTATTTTTTAGGAATAAGGACAATGTAAATAGAGTTAATCTAGAGAAGAAGTCTACCTGATCTAAAGAAATATCTAGCAGCAAGAAGAAGGTTTGGGGAAATGGATTCCTAGAAATCTTGAAAAAAATCCAGTGGAAAACCATTTGAGTCAAAGGCTTTAAAGGCACCAAAAGAAAAAATAGAGAATTTGACCTATTCTAGAGAAACCTTATTTTCTAGAGTCTTAAGATCTTCTTGATTCACCTTCCTTGAGATAACCTCAAGAAGAGAGTCTAGCAGAGAAGGTGGGGGGTCTAGAATACAAGCATCATTAGTGAAGAAGGAAATAGCCTTAGCCATTAAGTCCTCCTCCTTGGTAGGAAGAACACCATCATTCCTAAAAATAAAGCAGATCATATTCCTCCTCCTATGTTTAAATGTGGAATGGTGGAAGAATTTTGTATTTTTATCACCTTCTTATAGCCATTGCATTTTGGATTTCTATTTCTTGAAAGTCTCCTCTTTCCTTCCTAGATCAAACCATTCATTTCTTAACTATTTCTCCTTGATTGAAGATTATTTTTCAATGGTCACCAATTACATCATTTCTTGGATTGAATTTAGATTAGAGAGGATGGCTTTCTTAGTCTGGAAAATATTCCCAAATGTGATTTTATTCCAGCCCTGAACCTTGTGTCATATTCTTTTTATCTTCTAAACCATACAAAACATGGGAGTTCCATGACAAGGCATGTTCCACCATTTCCTGATAGGATCTTTAAATTTAGGGTGTAGATTCAACATTATTTCATATCTAAAGGGGTAAGGTCCACGATTTTTCAAATACTCCCTATTCAAAACTAGGTAACTATAGTTAGAGGTTGATCTAGGAAGGGCATAAAACTATAATTTAGCTAAGATATCCTAGTCACCTAAAATTAAAACTCTATCTAGCTTGACTTGGATATGGTCTTGACCATGTCATTTTTTCAACCAAGTGAATTTAGAATCTAGGAGGTCAACATAAAGGAGGCCTTGGGAAGAAATGAAATTGGAAAAGTCCAACATTGTATGTAACACCCGTCGTGTAAACCCCAGAGAACACACACACAATGCGGATAATTTTTTTTTATAAAAAATAACAAGAGTGAACATGCAATAACATTAAACCAAAATCACATAGCATAACACATAACATTAATACACTTGGTTCTCTGGGGCACGCGAGGGTTACATCGCAACCACTAAACATAAGAAAAGATAAATACTACACATAACCATTAACTTATAATAACCATATAAAATGATACATCTGAAAATCATGATGCGAGCATAATAAACATCGCATAATTACATCCATGATAAATATTTTAACAAGATACAAATAAACCTAACTATTACATCATTGATATAATATTACATTACAATTTTCTTTGATACATGAATTATATTGAATTTCCCAACATGGGGATTGATACAAGAATAATGAACATGAAGTACAACTGATCACTGGTACAACTCCACTGCGGAAAGCTGAAAAGACAAGATGCTAATGGGGAACCCAATGGGTGTGGAGCACGTTCCACCCAACCATGTGAATTACAAGTAACTCACCCCCCGTGCTCAGAGGTGACGAGGAAGTGAACCCGACCATGAATGTCAAACTGACTCAACCACATAATGATACAAATCAAGCACAACTCAAAGCTTAAGATGAAAAACCAATAATGTTCACAGATCACATGACAAGTTAAACCAAGAACTCATCACAATAACATGAAGTACTATCAATTACAATCATTAAACAAATTCACAAGAATTCAAAGAAACATCATAAAGAGATAACATCCAGAGGCAACAACACAAACAACAAGGGTGTCAAGTGGAGAGTGTCATCGCATAGCTCTCATGGGATTCTCCTGGCCCTTCCTCCAATTGAGGTGCCGACACCCATCTATGGATCTCCTGGCCCTTCCTCCTAACTGAGGCGCTGACACCATAGGGTAGCTGATGCGGAGCCAATAGTCTCTCATGAGGACAAGACTCTGACTATGCCGACCACGGCCTTCTCAGTCTATCACTAGTCTAGAGTAGCCCTAATGCATAGCCGAGGAATCCAAAGTTTTATTATCTTGTGTTTTTAAAACTACCCAACCCCCTATATCTATTGTTTAGGTTATCACTTGTTTACTACTCTTTCGTGGGTTATCCTGGCCCTTCCTCATCCGAGGCGCCGGTGCCCACGAAGAGCCACTCTCCCTCCTATGACCCCTAACATATCTCAAAACAGGCAAGGGTTGGACTAACACATATAAGTCATAAAACCAAAATCCAAAACACGAGGCATTAACCATCTCGCAACTACACATAAGCAACAAACTTGCAAACCCGTCCAACCCTTCCTAACATAACCCCAATAACGCTCAAAAAGCATAAACAAGGTAAATACACTTAAAATCACAAGCCTCTGGAACAGGATTAAAATACGATAGGGTTCCCACATCGACAACAAAAGCAATAACGCAAAACATAACATACAAGGGAAAACTCACATCACATTTTGCAAAATTGCACATGTAAGTTCGATTCCAATCCCAATTATGTAATTAAATATGATCTGTCTCAAGAAGGTTCATAACCTCAATTACAGACTAATTCTTGTCCAACAAATTTGTTTAATCCAAAACATTACTTAAACAGTGCCCCTTTTTTTTTAATATATATAAAAGAAATTAATTAACTATAACCCAATTTATTCCTTTAAATACAATACAAAATCTATATGCTTAAAATATAATAAATTTCATTAAAATGAATAATTATAATTTCATTTGAAATATAATATAATTTTATTTTAATTAATTAATTAATTTATTTTTAAATAAACACATTATAAATATCTATTAAAAAAAACATATTGAAATCAATATATATATATATACATATATATATATAAATATATATATATTAAAATAAATAATAAATAAACTAAAAAAAAACAAACTAAAATTTAAAACAAAAATAACATTTAAAAGGGATGTAGCCCTTACTGCCGCAGTAGTCTTAAGACTGTTGTGGCCAGTACTTGCTGCAGGGCCGAGGCCGAGGGTACGGCTTTGGCCGTCCCTTCGTCCTCCCCTGCAGTTCATTAATAATTTTTTTTTTTTAAAAGAGGCTTTGGTATAAAACAAAAATTTGATATGATCCAAAACTAATATGCAGGCAAAAACAATATTTCATTTTCAAACAAATTTAAAACAAATTTAATTTACAGTCGTACGGCCGACGGACATTTTTATAATAATAATAAAAAATCTAAATAAATAAATATATATATATATATATATATATATATATATATATATATATATATATATATATATATATATATATATGTGTGTGTGTGTGTGTGTGTGTGTGTGTGTGTGTGTGTATATATATTTATTTTAATACATTGAGTAAAGGTATAGAACACAGATTTCTGTGTAGAAACAAAACAGAATGACAATAAATTTGAAATACATATATTTATTTATTTTTAAAAAAAATATTTCAATTCTTTTAAAAACAAATAACAAGATTGTTCTTTTCTATAGGAATAGCAAAGAGATTGTGGATATCCAAAATAGCATTCGAAGAGTTTATTTTTTGTTGTTTGCAAAACAAGATTTCCTAATCTCAACATTATTTGATACCAAAATGAAAGAGTATTTTTCAGTATTTTTCGCTATTCCCTAATTTTCTTTGTTCTAAGGTTTTAGGTTTGACAATAATTTGTACCGTATAGTAACTATGATTTTTCTTTGTTTTCTAGTCTAATAATTTGCCCTAGTTTTCAGTTTTCAACAGAGGTTTTTCCTATATTCACAAAATTCATCTTAATCAAATATAATTTTTCCTTTTTCTGAAGCAACAGATAAAAACAAGGGTACGAAAAGAAGACTACGAAAGGAACCTGGAGTCCAATGCAAATCTGAAGATGCCTGCTTGACTCTGATGCCCTCGAATCCTATTCCAATCCTTAGTCCAGAATGAACTCAACAATCCCTTGAGCACTTCAACTTTCTGTTCTTCTATCTGTGTGTGAGAGCTTCTCAAAAATTCATAATTAAATAAAATATATTCCCCATTCTTCAACATTCTCCAAAAAAATCCCAGATTAAAAGAAAAATCAATTCTTTAAAACTAGCTTTTTCCCAACTCTCAATTCCTATTGGCTCACACTGTCTTTTTTATTCTTTTATTGCTTTAATTCTTGTTTTGCAACTTTTCTTGCACCTCACATTACATATTTATTTTAAATAAATTATTCACATAATTATCCACCACCAATTTAATTGATTAAAATAATTAAGCCATATTTAATATTTAATTATTATTTACTTGCAATATATGATTTTCAAAAATAATCAAATTATTTAAATATTTAAATTCCATTAAATCCAACCTTAAAATAAATGATTTATTTCAATCATTAAGATAAATCATAACTATAAATACCCTCATAAATAAAATAAGACAAAACACAAAACACAACAGACAATGACGACAATTACACAAAATCAACTATACCAAACAAATGAGACTACCAAACAAATGAGACGACCTGACATCATGGAACGGGGGGACTTCATCGTCACCTCTGTACATATCAACATTTATCCATTGGGTTATTTGGTGCTTGCCCTATCCTGCCAAAGCAAGTGGAATTGAGACTTGTACCTGCAGATCCTGCATACAAACAAAGTTGTGTACATGTGCATACATATATATATAAAATCAAAGCATTAAATTGAAGTACTGCATTGTGAGAAGGAATCACAACATAGCAGGGCACTCGCGAACGAGTGATGCCATATTGTCCTTCATCACACCTATTCTAACAATTATAATCTAACTGATAAATCAATATTTCTAACCAACAATCATCTCAAAACATATCTAATTAAATCACTGCATCATATCATAATTCTGAAAATCAACAAATATAACCAACCATACTGTCCTATGAAATAATCAAATCCTCAAGTGTATAAGCATAATCACCAACAGTCCACTTAATGGCATAACATCATCAAATGTCTAACTATCCAACTCACACAATAACAAAACCGTCATAGTATCAAGGTATCAAATGAACGCATAGAAAAATAATAAATCCGAATAGTAAGAGGAGGGGTATTACATTGTACTATCACAGATGTCTTCAAGTCCTCCAAGTTTCTATGAAGGTAGAGGGGGGTGTTAAAATACCTATCAAGCATCCACTTCACATTTTGGTTGTTAGACAACAACCCTAGCAAAGAATCCCAAAGAATTTTCCTAGTAGGTGAAGTGTTAGGGCCTTAGACATTAACTAGGTTCCATTTAGCACCTATCTTTCATCTTGTAGGACCACTTCAAGACAGTTATGATTACTTAAACCTTCTTTTCTTGACAACCTATTAGGGTTCCAAAGGGTAGCAATCCCGGTATATGCCCCATCAGCTTCACTGACACAAAATTTATCCCTCGGCCAAACATTTTTAAAACCATCTTCTCAAATATTTCTTTCTTAATTTTCATTTCCTAGATTAAAAGAATATCGATTTTCAAATATATTATGGTGCAGTTTAAGATGTTTTATTTAAGAGGACAATTAAATCCTCTAATGTTCTGTGAAAACAACTTCATGACCACCGACAAAGGAGCCAAAAAACTTTTTCCTTGCCCAAGGGGATAAATATCCCTACTCAATTGTCTGATTTATTACCATTAGTGAGGCCCTCCAAGGTCCTCTGTTTCCCTAAGGAAATTTCTCTAGCCACTTCCTTGGTTCTAGCATCCTTATTATTTATTCTACCCACTTTTGGTTTATTTCCCACATCCACTTTCTTCTTTTTCTTGGATTTACTAATCACCTGAGTCCATGGATCATTATTATCCTCATGATTTGAAGGAGGGACTAGCTCTGTGAACCCCAAAATTTCCAATGATTCTTCCATTTTCAATTGCAAAGACTCATGAGGAACATAGTATTATTTTTTCAAAGAAACACAAATTTCTAAGCCTTTATCTTCATTTTTTTCATTAACTAACAATAAGGGGGGCTCATCCACTATAGAGTTAGCCTTTGAGACACCATCAACCACCTCAAGAGGTGGGGAGGAACCAACCGTCAAGAGAGACATATCCTCCATATCCCTATTTTTTTCTAAAATGACCCCACCTAGGGAGTAGCATCAGACCCTTTAGGTAATGGGGTGGACTTCTCAGTAACAATGGAATTACTCTACTCTTTACTAGGAATAGGGGAGGAAGAGACAAGAACCATTTTATCCTTTTGGGGAGGTTATTTCTTACAACAATTACTAAGATGATCAAACTTTCGATAGAGTTGACAAAATAATCTTGTATTCTCATATTCCAAGACTTGACTCTAGGACCCAAACTTAGAATTCAAAGTGATGGAAAGAAGAACACTATTAACAATGACATTAACACATATTCTAAAAAATACTAGTCTAGACCTTTGGGCGATAACTTTATCCACAACAAGAATACTACCAAAGGAGTTAGCTATCCCTTGAAACACCTTAAAGTTCTAGAGCTCAAGGGGTAACCCTGGGAGCCTAACCAAGTAGTGGCTACAAAAATTAGATTAGTAGATGGGTCAAGACTTGACTTCCATTTACACAAAACCAAATAGTTCTTAAAATTATTGTTAGATGCCCAAGGACCCCCCATAAGGACTGAGATACAATCCTCCTAACTGTTAAAACTAAAGAGAAAGAGACCATTTTTCATGGCACTCACATAGACTTCACCTTTGCAAGTCCAAAAAAAATGACCATTTACGTACCTGGTCAATGTTGGGTTTGAAGGAAAAAATATTCCCAACAAGTGACAATTGGAGGTTTGCAATCAATTCGTCCATTATTTCATTTGGAATAGATATTTCTATACCATTCACAACATAGCACTCTTTTGAATCAAAAGCGGAGAAAAGATCCCACCTTGAGATAGACCTTTTCCTAACCAGCTTTTTCACATAAGACTCCATATTTCCTTTCAGAAAAGGAGAACCATCAAAAGTTTGAAGGTTGATAGTATGCACTCCCACCATGATAGTTTTTGAACCCAAGGCACCAGCTACATGGGACAAAACTATTCCACCCAAGACAAAGGGGATAAAGGTTTGGAAGGGGACACTAGTTGGCCCCCCCCACCCAACAATGCCATGGTTGCTCCAAGAGAGCAGGAAATTTGAAAATATAAAGCATGGAAATCAACCAAAGAGATTTTGTAAAAATGTTTCACCCACTTTTAGTTGTTCCATTCACATGTTTCTATTTAGTTCTTTTATAATTTAAGTTCATATAGTATTTGAAATAATTTTCCAAATAGTTGATCCTTGGGGATGATCTTATGAAGAGAGAATCTCCAAGTTCCTAGGTCTAAGATATTTTTACCAATAATATCAGTCCACTCTTTGTTCTCTTTAAGGAGTCTCCATATGACGTTGTTAATGAGGGATAAGTTGAATTATTTGAAGTTCCTTATATTCATACTACCTCTACATTCTAGTTTACATAATTTTTTTAGGAAAAAAGAGGGATACAATTTATTTCTCCAAGACTATCAATATTTTTTTTTTCAAAATTTTCTCAAATATTTGTAGAAATTTTGGAAGTCACACAAAGGGGGTTCATGCTATAAAGATATTGATTTTAAAGGCTATTTTTAATGAGGATTTGACCAATTTTTTTAAGAAGGCGTACACACAAAGAAGGTTCATTGTATAAATATTTCAATAAAACCATTCCAAAAATGGTCAAGAAATTTTTTCTTAAAGAAAATTGAATTCCAAGGTAGTTTGAGTGGAATCAGACAACTTGATAACCAAAAATGGAGGGAATCCTTTCTTGTCTCATAAAGCTCATATTTAAGAAAAATATACTTCTTTAGGAAAAAATATTTT
>VDFB02260371.1:0-46091 GCA_007258455.2 Sequoia sempervirens
AAACAAACCTAGTAGTTTAGAAACTACATTCAATTTGCTACATATTCTATTCTTACATATTTTTGAAATAATATAGATAACTTATTCAAATTTTTACGTCAAGTTGCCTAACTCTAATTTTTCTAATTTTTTTGCCACTTAAAGTCCTATTTTTTCCATGATGATCTTGCACATACCCTTCCCACAGAGCTGTCCAAAGTGCTAATGAACCCAGCTATTCAGGCTGCCTTGGCACAGATCTTTGCTAATATTCATGCCTCCACTCCTCCAATTGAACCACCAGATATGAAAACCACAATGGAAATATCTAAGGAGATGGAGAGACAAGAGAAGGAAGCCATAAAGGGGATCGAGGAAGAAGCAAACGGTTGTCATGAGCATCTCAAATTCCAGCACCTTCCAATTGATGAAGTGGTGCATGAAACAGAATCCTCTGAGAGTGATGAAGAAGATCTTAGGGCAAAATATATTGTGGAAACTTTTCATGTGGATCTTGAGAAAGAGTTAGGTCAACAGTTAAAGAATGTTGGAGAGGACTAAGAAAATACACTTTCTGAGGAAGAAACAGAATCAAGTGATAAGATGGAGGACACTGAACCTCCGACTGGGGAGCATGATATAATCCCCAAACATAATGAAGACATGCCTCTCTCGAAAAAGAAATAAGAGCAAGAAAAGAAAGAAAAAGATGTGCCACCTCAATGCGAGGAAGAGGAAAAGAAAGAAGATAAACCCCAAGAAGAGGTTGAAACCCATGAAAGCCCAAGAACGGAGAAACCCAAAGAACATGGGCATGAAGAAGAAGGAGAAAAGAAAATTGTCGAAGGGGAGGATAGCCCCAAAGAGCATACAACCACTAAGTCTCCACAAAATGAAACTATATTCATTCATAATTTATATGAAGAAGAAGGAGAAAGGACCAAACAAGAGACTCCAAGAAGCAAAGTAATGGAAGTTGGGCACACCCATGAAGAAGAGCATGATCATGAATCACCAAGGGGAGAGTCTTAGATTCCTAAGTGGCTTGAGAAAAAATTGGAGAAGAAAGCTCCTACCCCAAAGGATCCAAGAGCAAGGCTGGAGGCCATCTTGGCCTGAGCTCAGATAAGCACAAAGAAAGAAAAGAAGCCTAAAGTCAGATCCAAGTTGACCATGGATGCCTCTAGATCTAGAACCGTGCAAATAGCCATACCGGTGGTGGAGGAAGAAGGAATAAGTTACAAAATCTCCACTGTTGACTTGGGGACAACTACTAGAGAGCAAAAATTATATCATCTCCAAGAGTCTGTTTCCATGGTGGTACATCATATGCACAAGGATAAGATCTCTAAGGAAGAATTGAAGGCATAGGTGGTTGATTTGACAACATATATCCAAAAATGTTTGTCGATGGAAGATCTTCCCACCATGTCCTCGACACCACCACAATTACTATCCAAGGAACAAATAGACAAGCTTGCGAAGAGAAATAATTGGAAAAAGGCCAAAAAATATTAGTTTAGGAAAGTATTCTACAACATCGGTATAGGCTTGATATGTGCAATCAGGACTGCCAATAAGTTCCTGGAGGTGCTAAGGATACTTGAATGTACAAGGAATTTTTGCATCGAATTCCCCAATTTATCTAGAATCACATACCCCAAACTTGAGGCCATCCTCAAGATACCCAATAGATTCCGGGAAAAGGAGCTTAACCTGGTGAAAGATGACCACTGGCTCATTGAAACATGGAAGCTAAGTCTGCATCATCAAAAGGAGGTGTTGGAATGGGTATTCCATGAAGTGGAAATGGATATTGATTGGGCTAAGGAAGTCATAGTAGATTGTTCATAATATTTGAAATTGCTGACAGAGCTTGATATGCCCACAAGTGACCTGGATGTGGACAAATTAGAGCCATACTTCCAAAAGAAGTTGGAAAGTAGAATCATGGATACACTAACACCCAATTTCCTGGGCTTCACTACATGAGTCTTTTCTCAGTACAAGCAAGTAATGAAGAACACAAAAATGTATGACAAGGATTAGGATACCCTCACCAAAAAAACAAGAAAGATAAATTTCTAAGTGATGCAATCAGGTATATTGGAATGGAGCAAGCTCCAAGAATTAATCTTGAAGTTTATAGAATATGCCACAATCAAGAAGAGCGAACGAAATCCGGTTATTGAAGATGAGTTCCTCACAAAATAGCTACATAAAATGGAAATCAACAAAAGAAAAATTTTCTACAGTGTTGTCATCTGAGGACAAAATAGGGAAAAGGAGAAGGATGTATTTTAAATTGTAATATATTTTGGGGTAGGTGAAACCCTAGTTTGTAGTGAATCTTGGCCACAAAATGAAAATGAATCCTATCCATTCATTTTTATTTTTGAACACTATAAATGGGGGTTCTCCTCTCATTTTCAAGAGAGTTGAGTTGTTGTAATGAGATGCTACATAAATTTTAATAGAAGTTCATTGTCTTTTGGTGGACTCTTGAGTTTTTCTTGCATGTTGCACAGTTCTTCTCCCATATTTAGTCGATTTAGATAGATTTACTTGGCTATTCTCCATGTTTTAATTTGATTTGGTAGAGAAGTTGATGGTATTCATTGGTTTTGAAGCATTCTGTTATGTGTTGGCAACCTTTCTGGTCCATACTTTTTGTTGTTTATTGATGGTAGACAACCGTGTAAAGTTAGTCTGGATTTAAATTGAAAGTTGCTCTAAATTTCCATTGTTTGTTCATGCTTATGGTGAATGAATGATTGAATAGCTATAGTCCTTAGAAGCTAGCACAAATTTCATTAGACTGTGATATAATTTGGTTAAGTGAAATTTTGTTTAAGGAAGGTTGTACATAGTAGAATCCTTCATGATCACTGTTCATTGCTAATTTTAGATCCAAGGACCTCGTCCCTTCCCTACCCTTTTTCCTTTTTTTGTTTAATAAGTAATCTATGCTAAGGTTCATTGCACATTGTAAAGCCAAATCTTAAGTTGAAATTGGAGTTAAAGACTATTGTTTGAACCTACAACAATTACACACCAACTTTCCCATCTCAGGAACTCCATTTTAAGATTCACCTTCCCTCCAGCTTAACTCTGTAATTTTTCCCTATGATTACCAACAAAATCACATTGAACCAAACTAAGAAATTCCATGTATGTCACGACCTAACACCCGAGAGACCTTGTGGTGCTTTTCAACAACTTGTTGGAGATTTCCTTTCAAGAGAGGTAATGAAGTTATGCATTACCTATGTTGAGAGGTGCATAAAACACCCATCAAAAAATGGAATATTATGATAGTTCTAGAAGGTCCATTGTGGGTTAGAGAGGCCCACATTAGCAACTGAGTCAATGACATTATTTCCCTCTCTAAAGATGTGAAATAACAAATACCTTTCCATAGAGTTCATAACCCATCTTCAGTCTTGAATCAAGTTGTTGATCTTCTAAGGGGTTTAGCTTGACCCATGAGGGACTTTATTATTAGTTTAGAATCCCTCTCAATAAAAAACTTAGTGAAACCTATTTTTTTTAGCCTTCTTTTTCCTCTCCAGGTAGTAGTAGCCTCTTCTTCCACACTAGTAACCATCCCTAAGCACTTGATGTAGCCCTCTTTGCATCTTCCATTATGATCTCTAATAAGACCCCCACAACCACAATCCCCAAGTTACCTTTAGAGAATCCATCAAAATTTAATTTAACCTAGCCTTTTGGAGGGGGTTTCCATCTAGTCATTTTCATGTTTAGAATCTTTTCCCAATTAACCTAGGTGACATCACATTTAAGACCCCATAACTATTTGATCCTTAGTTCTTTATAGTCTGGCATAAATTTTGAGAGCCAACATACTTTTGAGTTGGGGTTTTCCACAATTTGTGGTTTTGTACTATAAAATATCTCACCGTTGGTTCTTTTCTTGTTCCTAAAAATTCTAGTATTCCTCTCCTTCCAAAGGTTCTAGGTGACAAAAGGGGAGACCTGACACCATAATTCCTTAATGATAGGATGATTGAATGGGATTAAACACCATTGGGTTGTTAGGTCCTTTAAGTCCTTCAATAACACCCAATTAGTCAAGAGATTGTAAACAGCCAAGGGCAAGACTTCTTTGGAAAAATAACATTGAGTAAGCAAATGGGAAATAATTTCTTCCTCAACTAAATAGAAGAATCATCTATTAAAAAACTAGAAAAATATCCTATTAAGAACATAAATAGTAAGGATTCTACTATGCATAACTAACCAACAAAACAATTGATTTTAGGTATCAACTTAGTATTCCAAATTGTAGGCCAATTGAAATTCTAGTCAATACTAGGAGCAACATCCAACCTGTCATAAGTTGATTTAACAATAAAGGCCCCAAAATGGTTATCACCCTAGATCCAATCATCCTCTCCTCCTTGGAGAACCAAACAACAATATCCAATAAGTGAGTTGAGAACAACAAAAAGATCAGAGCGGCCTTGCATATTAGTTCCTCTTCTTTGATTCATATCCAAGGCATCTTCCTCAAAGTTTTTCCATCTAGGGATTCCTCTAGACCAGGTAATGTAACCATTAAGAGTAGGTACATATAAAATTGCGAGGTCATGTATTAAAGTGGATAAATGAGAAACCAAACATAGAGTAGGGCTTCTCCCCCATAGTTTGTCCCAAAACCTAATTGACCTCCCATTCCCAACTTTCCTCCTAGCTTGCTGCTATAAGGTATTCCTAGTTTTGAGAATATTGTTCCAAAAGGTAGAACCATTTGAAAAACCTTGAGAGAAGAAAAAATACTAGGGGGGCCATTATCCATAAATTTAGCATTGACAATACTAGTCCAATCTTTCTTGCCTTGAATGAAATACTAGCCTATTTTGGATACTTGAGAGACTTATTAAAAGTCTTTAATTTTCTTATTCGCAGGGCTCCCAACTACTTTAGGGAGCATAATTTCTCCTAGCTAACCAAAGAAATCCTTGTTCTATCTTCAGTCCCAATCCAAAGGAAATTCCTCTATATTTTATCTATATTCTTTGTAATAAAAGTTGGCTTCTTGAAGAGTGATAAGTAGTAAACCGGTACATTTTGAAGATGAGACTTGAAAAGTTGGAGCTTACCAGCTTGAATGAGTAACTTTCCTTTCCAACATACAAATTTCTTATGGAATCTTTCAATAACCCATTGCAAAAGGTGTTAGGGAGTTTCTTAGTACTTAGGGGGAGCCCTAAGTAGACATCAGGGATCCTTGCTTCTTCAAAACCCAAAATCCTTAGAATCGTGTTCTTCACCTTTTGAGTAGTGGTAAAAAAGTGCATTTTACTCTTTTTATAATTTATAAAATGGCCTGAAGCAACAACATACTTATTAAGAACAACCTTCCATTTTTTTGATTCCACAATTAAGGTCACCTCAAACAAAATAGTGTCATCAAAAAATTCTTTATGGGATGTTGAGGCCAAAGTAGAAGCAACATGGATACCATGTAGATGTCCCCTATCAAGACTTTTTTGAAGATTGCAACCAAGAACTTCAACAACTATTATGAAGAGATAAGGAGAAAGGGGTTCTCCTTGTCTCAACCCCTTGCCACGGTGGATCTATTTTGTAGGAACCTCATTCAAAAGAACATAACTAGAGGAAGAAATAAAATCCTTGATGAGCCTCAAAAGCTTCCCAAAAAATCTAATTTTTGCTAAGATACCAAAAATGAAACTCCAAGAAACCCTGTCATAGGATTTAAAGATGTCTAATTTAAGAACCATACCTGGGTTCTTATAGTGCTCCATTGAGTGAATAAGATAATGGGAAAGAATGGCCACATCTAGAATTTGTCTTCCAGTCACAAAACCTTTTTGATTTCCTCAAAAAAAATTATGCAATATTGTTTTAAGATTGTGAACCATGATTTTTGAAAAGATTTTATAAACTATGTTACAAAGGCTAATAGGGAAGTAGTCAAACATAGAACAAGAATCTTATTTTTTAGGAATAAGGACAATGTAAATAGAGTTAATCTAGAGAAGAAGTCTACCTGATCTAAAGAAATATCTAGCAGCAAGAAGAAGGTTTGGGGAAATGGATTCCTAGAAATCTTGAAAAAAATCCAGTGGAAAACCATTTGAGTCAAAGGCTTTAAAGGCACCAAAAGAAAAAATAGAGAATTTGACCTATTCTAGAGAAACCTTATTTTCTAGAGTCTTAAGATCTTCTTGATTCACCTTCCTTGAGATAACCTCAAGAAGAGAGTCTAGCAGAGAAGGTGGGGGGTCTAGAATACAAGCATCATTAGTGAAGAAGGAAATAGCCTTAGCCATTAAGTCCTCCTCCTTGGTAGGAAGAACACCATCATTCCTAAAAATAAAGCAGATCATATTCCTCCTCCTATGTTTAAATGTGGAATGGTGGAAGAATTTTGTATTTTTATCACCTTCTTATAGCCATTGCATTTTGGATTTCTATTTCTAGAAAGTCTCCTCTTTCCTTCCTAGATCAAACCATTCATTTCTTAACTATTTCTCCTTGATTGAAGATTATTTTTCAATGGTCACCAATTACATCATTTCTTGGATTGAATTTAGATTAGAGAGGATGGCTTTCTTAGTCTGGAAAATATTCCCAAATGTGATTTTATTCCAGCCCTGAACCTTGTGTCATATTCTTTTTATCTTCTAAACCATACAAAACATGGGAGTTCCATGACAAGGCATGTTCCACCATTTCCTGATAGGATCTTTAAATTTAGGGTGTAGATTCAACATTATTTCATATCTAAAGGGGTAAGGTCCACGATTTTTCAAATACTCCCTATTCAAAACTAGGTAACTATAGTTAGAGGTTGATCTAGGAAGGGCATAAAACTATAATTTAGCTAAGATATCCTAGTCACCTAAAATTAAAACTCTATCTAGCTTGACTTGGATATGGTCTTGACCATGTCATTTTTTCAACCAAGTGAATTTAGAATCTAGGAGGTCAACATCAAGGAGGCCTTGGGAAGAAATGAAATTGGAAAAGTCCAACATTGTATGTAACACCCGTCGTGCAAACCCCAGAGAACACACACACAATGCGGATAATTTTTTTTTATAAAAAATAACAAGAGTGAACATGCAATAACATTAAACCAAAATCACATAGCATAACACATAACATTAATACACTTGGTTCTCTGGGGCACGCGAGGGTTACATCGCAACCACTAAACATAAGAAAAGATAAATACTACACATAACCATTAACTTATAATAACCATATAAAATGATACATCTGAAAATCATGATGCGAGCATAATAAACATCGCATAATTACATCCATGATAAATATTTTAACAAGATACAAATAAACCTAACTATTACATCATTGATATAATATTACATTACAATTTTCTTTGATACATGAATTATATTGAATTTCCCAACATGGGGATTGATACAAGAATAATGAACATGAAGTACAACTGATCACTGGTACAACTCCACTGCGGAAAGCTGAAAAGACAAGATGCTAATGGGGAACCCAATGGGTGTGGAGCACGTTCCACCCAACCATGTGAATTACAAGTAACTCACCCCCCGTGCTCAGAGGTGACGAGGAAGTGAACCCGACCATGAATGTCAAACTGACTCAACCACATAATGATACAAATCAAGCACAACTCAAAGCTTAAGATGAACAACCAATAATGTTCACAGATCACATGACAAGTTAAATCAAGAACTCATCACAATAACATGAAGTACTATCAATTACAATCATTAAACAAATTCACAAGAATTCAAAGAAACATCATAAAGAGATAACATCCAGAGGCAACAACACAAACAACAAGGGTGTCAAGTGGAGAGTGTCATCGCATAGCTCTCATGGGATTCTCCTGGCCCTTCCTCCAACTGAGGCGCCGACACCCATCTATGGATCTCCTGGCCCTTCCTCCTAACTGAGGCGCTGCCACCATAGGGTAGCTGATGCGGAGCCAATAGTCTCTCATGAGGACAAGACTCTGACTATGCCGACCACGGCCTTCTCAGTCTATCACTAGTCTAGAGTACCCCTAATGCATAGCCGAGGAATCCAAAGTTTTATTATCTTGTGTTTTTAAAACTACCCAACCCCCTATATCTATTGTTTAGGTTATCACTTGTTTACTACTCTTTCGTGGGTTATCCTGGCCCTTCCTCATCTGAGGCGCCGGTGCCCACGAAGAGCCACTCTCCCTCCTATGACCCCTAACATATCTCAAAACAGGCAAGGGTTGGACTAACACATATAAGTCATAAAACCAAAATCCAAAACACGAGGCATTAACCATCTCGCAACTACACATAAGCAACAAACTTGCAAACCCGTCCAACCCTTCCTAACATAACCCCAATAACGCTCAAAAAGCATAAACAAGGTAAATACACTTAAAATCACAAGCCTCTGGAACAGGATTAAAATACGATAGGGTTCCCACATCGACAACAAAAGCAATAACGCAAAACATAACATACAAGGGAAAACTCACATCACATTTTGCAAAATTGCACATGTAAGTTCGATTCCAATCCCAATTATGTAATTAAATATGATCTGTCTCAAGAAGGTTCATAACCTCAATTACAGACTAATTCTTGTCCAACAAATTTGTTTAATCCAAAACATTACTTAAACAGTGCCCCTTTTTTTTTAATATATATAAAAGAAATTAATTAACTATAACCCAATTTATTCCTTTAAATACAATACAAAATCTATATGCTTAAAATATAATAAATTTCATTAAAATGAATAATTATAATTTCATTTGAAATATAATATAATTTTATTTTAATTAATTAATTAATTTATTTTTAAATAAACACATTATAAATATCTATTAAAAAAAACATATTGAAATCAATATATATATATATACATATATATATATAAATATATATATATTAAAATAAATAATAAATAAACTAAAAAAAAACAAACTAAAATTTAAAACAAAAATAACATTTAAAAGGGATAGCCCTTACTGCCGCAGAGTCTTAAGACTGTGGCCAGTACTTAGGGCGCGGGCCGAGGGTCGGCTTCGGCCGTCCCTTCGTCCTCCCCTGCAGTTCATTAATAATTTTTTTTTTTTAAAAGAAGCTTTGGTATAAAACAAAAATTTGATATGATCCAAAACTAATATGCAGGCAAAAACAATATTTCATTTTCAAACAAATTTAAAACAAATTTAATTTACAGTCGTACGGCCGACGGCCGACGCACATTTTATTAATAATAATAAAAAAAATCTAAATAAATAAATATATATATATATATATATATATATATATATATATATATATATATATATATATATATATATATGTGTGTGTGTGTATATATTTATTTTAATACATTGAGTAAAGGTATAGAACACAGATTTCTGTGTAGAAACAAAACAGAATGACAATAAATTTGAAATACATATATTTATTTATTTTTAAAAAAAATATTTCAATTCTTTTAAAAACAAATAACAAGATTGTTCTTTTCTACAGGAATAGCAAAGAGATTGTGGATATCCAAAATAGCATTCGAAGAGTTTATTTTTTGTTGTTTGCAAAACAAGATTTCCTAATCTCAACATTATTTGATACCAAAATGAAAGAGTATTTTTCAGTATTTTTCGCTATTCCCTAATTTTCTCTGTTCTAAGGTTTTAGGTTTGACAAGAATTTGTACCGTATAGTAACTATGATTTTTCTTTGTTTTCTAGTCTAATAATTTGCCCTAGTTTTCAGTTTTCAACAGAGGTTTTTCCTATATTCACAAAATTCATCTTAATCAAATATAATTTTTCCTTTTTCTGAAGCAACAGATAAAAACAAGGGTACGAAAAGAAGACTACGAAAGGAACCTGGAGTCCAATGCAAATCTGAAGATGCCTGCTTGACTCTGATGCCCTCGAATCCTATTCCAATCCTTAGTCCAGAATGAACTCAACAATCCCTTGAGCACTTCAACTTTCTGTTCTTCTATCTGTGTGTGAGAGCTTCTCAAAAATTCATAATTAAATAAAATATATTCCCCATTCTTCAACATTCTCCAAAAAAATCCCAGATTAAAAGAAAAATCAATTCTTTAAAACTAGCTTTTTCCCAACTCTCAATTCCTATTGGCTCACACTGTCTTTTTTATTCTTTTATTGCTTTAATTCTTGTTTTGCAACTTTTCTTGCACCTCACATTACATATTTATTTTAAATAAATTATTCACATAATTATCCACCACCAATTTAATTGATTAAAATAATTAAGCCATATTTAATATTTAATTATTATTTACTTGCAATATATGATTTTCAAAAATAATCAAATTATTTAAATATTTAAATTCCATTAAATCCAACCTTAAAATAAATGATTTATTTCAATCATTAAGATAAATCATAACTATAAATACCCTCATAAATAAAATAAGACAAAACACAAAACACAACAGACAATGACGACAATTACACAAAATCAACTATACCAAACAAATGAGACAACCTGACATCATGGAACGGGGGGACTTCATCATCACCTCTGTACATATCAACATTTATCCATTGGGTTATTTGGTGCTTGCCCTATCCTGCCGAAGTAGGTGGAATTGAGACTTGTACCTGCAGATCCTGCATACAAACAAAGTTGTGTACATGTGCATACATATATATATATAAAATCAAAGCATTAAATTGAAGTACTGCATTGTGAGAAGGAATCACAACATAGCAGGGCACTCGCGAACGAGTGATGCCATATTGTCCTTCATCACACCTATTCTAACAATTATAATCTAACTGATAAATCAATATTTCTAACCAACAATCATCTCAAAACATATCTAATTAAATCACTGCATCATATCATAATTCTGAAAATCAACAAATATAACCAACCATACTGTCCTATGAGATAATCAAATCCTCAAGTGTATAAGCATAATCACCAACAGTCCACTTAATGGCATAACATCATCAAATGTCTAACTATCCAACTCACACAATAACAAAACCGTCATAGTATCAAGGTATCAAATGAACGCATAGAAAAATAATAAATCGGAACAGTAAGAGGAGGGGTATTACATTGTACTATCAGAGATGTCTTCAAGTCCTCCAAGTTTCTATGAAGGTAGAGGGGGGTGTTAAAATACCTATCAAGCATCCACTTCACATTTTGGTTGTTAGACAACAACCCTAGCAAAGAATCCCAAAGAATTTTCCTAGTAGGTGTAGTGTTAGGGCCTTAGACATTAACTAGCTTCCATTTAGCACCTATCTTTCATCTTGTAGGACCACTTCAAGACAGTTATGATTACTTAAACCTTCTTTTCTTGACAACCTATTAGGGTTCCAAAGGGTAGCAATCCCGGTATATGCCCCATCAGCTTCACTGACACAAAATTTATCCCTCGGCCAAACATTTTTAAAACCATCTTCTCAAATATTTCTTTCTTAATTTTCATTTCCTAGATTAAAAGAATATCGATTTTCAAATATATTATGGTGCAGTTTAAGATGTTTTATTTAAGAGGACAATTAAGTCCTCTAATGTTCCGTGAAAACAACTTCATGACCACCGACAAAGGAGCCAAAAAACTTTTTCCTTGCCCAAGGGGATAAATATCCCTACTCAATTGTCTGATTTATTACCATTAATGAGGCCCTCCAAGGTCCTTTGTTTCCCTAAGGAAATGTCTCTAGCCACTTCCTTGGTTCTAGCATCCTTATTATTTATTCTACCCACTTTTGGTTTATTTCCCACATCCACTTTCTTCTTTTTCTTGGATTTACTAATCACCTGAGTCCATGGATCATCATTATCCTCATGATTTGAAGGAGGGACTAGCTCTGTGAACCCCAAAATTTCCAATGATTCTTCCATTTTCAATTGCAAAGACTCATGAGGAACATAGTATTATTTTTTCAAAGAAACACAAATTTCTAAGCCTTTATCTTCATTTTTTTCATTAACTAACAATAAGGGGGGCTCATCCACTATAGAGTTAGCCTTTGAGACACCATCAACCACCTCAAGAGGTGGGGAGGAACCAACCGTCAAGAGAGACATATCCTCCATATCCTTATTTTTTTCTAAAATGACCCCACCTAGGGAGTAGCATCAGACCCTTTAGGTAATGGGGTGGACTTCTCAGTAACAATGGAATTACTCTACTCTTTACTAGGAATAGGGGAGGAAGAGACAAGAACCATTTTATCCTTTTGGGGAGGTTATTTCTTACAACAATTACTAAGATGATCAAACTTTCGATAGAGTTGACAAAATAATCTTGTATTCTCATATTCCAAGACTTGACTCTAGGACCCAAACTTAGAATTCAAAGTGATGGAAAGAAGAACACTATTAACAATGACATTAACACATATTCTAAAAAATACTAGTCTAGACCTTTGGGCGATAACTTTATCCACAACAAGAATACTACCAAAGGAGTTAGCTATCCCTTGAAACACCTTAAAGTTCTAGAGCTCAAGGGGTAACCCTGGGAGCCTAACCCAAGTAGTGGCTACAAAAACTAGATTAGTAGATGGGTCAAGACTTGACTTCCATTTACACAAAACCAAATAGTTCTTAAAATTATTGTTAGACGCCCAAGGACCCCCCATAAGGACTGAGATACAATCCTCCTAACTGTTAAAACTAAAGAGAAAGAGACCATTTTTCATGGCACTCACATAGACTTCACCTTTGCAAGTCCAAAAAAAATGACCATTTACGTACCTGGTCAATGTTGGGTTTGAAGGAAAAAATATTCCCAACAAGTGACAATTGGAGGTTTGCAATCGATTCGTCCATTATTTCATTTGGAATAGAGATTTCTATACCATTCACAACATAGCACTCTTTTGAATCAAAAGCGGAGAAAAGATCCCACCTTGAGATAGACCTTTTCCCAACCAGCTTTTTCACATAAGACTCCATATTTCCTTTCAGAAAGGAGAACCATCAAAAGTTTGAAGGTTGATAGTATGCACTCCCACCATGATAGTTTTTGAACCCAAGGCACCAGCTACATGGGACAAAACTATTCCACCCAAGACAAAGGGGATAAAGGTTTGGAAGGGGACACTAGTTGGCCCCCCCCACCCAACAATGCCATGGTTGCTCCAAGAGAGCAGGAAATTTGAAAATATAAAGCATGAAAATCAACCAAAGAGATTTTGTAAAAATGTTTCACCCACTTTTAGTTGTTCCATTCACATGTTTCTATTTAGTTCTTTTATAATTTAAGTTCATATAGTATTTGAAATACTTTTCCAAATAGTTGATCCTTGGGGATGATCTTATGAAGAGAGAATCTCCAAGTTCCTAGGTCTAAGATATTTTTACCAATAATATCAGTCCACTCTTTGTTCTCTTTAAGGAGTCTCCATATGACGTTGTTAATGAGGGCTAAGTTGAATTATTTGAAGTTCCTTATATTCATACTACCTCTACATTCTAGTTTACATAATTTTTTTAGGAAAAAAGAGGGATACAATTTATTTCTCCAAGACTATCAATATTTTTTTTTTCAAAATTTTCTCAAATATTTGTAGAAATTTTGGAAGTCACACAAAGGGGGTTCATGCTATAAAGATATTGATTTTAAAGGCTATTTTTAATGAGGATTTGACCAATTTTTTTAAGAAGGCGTACACACAAAGAAGGTTCATTGTATAAATATTTCAATAAAACCATTCCAAAAATGGTCAAGAAATTTTTTCTTAAAGAAAATTGAATTCCAAGGTAGTTTGAGTGGAATCAGACAACTTGATAACCAAAAATGGAGGGAATCCTTTCTTGTCTCATAAAGCTCATATTTAAGAAAAATATACTTCTTTAGGAAAAAATATTTTTTGATATATCGCTTTCTCATATTTGAGAAGAATATTTATAATTTTTTTGGCTTCTAAGATTGAAGCTTCTCACACAAAATCATAAAGAGAATCATCTTCCTTTGATTGTATTCCTATAGTGCCACAATGACATTGTTTTTATTATACATTTTTATTCCTATATTTTCTTCAATTTTATGAGAGTAAAATCTTGCTTTGATTGAATTTATATAGTGATACAATTATACATTTTATATTGTACATTTGTATTCCTATATTTTCTTATAGTAATATGGTACTTTGGTGCTTAATTTTTTTATTACAATGAGTTATCTAATCTATCTTGGATTCTCATTTATCTTATTCTTGTGAGTACACATACTTTTATTGGTTGGGATGGTTTGAATATAAGTAGCGGTCATGAACTAATGTTGAAGTGTTTTTGACTTTATGTAGCAACATCTGTGTGTGTGTGTGATGGATTAACATATTGTTGGATATTACATTAATTATATAGTTTATATTTAGGCTAGTTTATAGATTAGAATGTACATAAATTATAAATATTAGCTAATTGTTAGTGGGTTAGTTGGGAAGTTACATTCTCATAAGTTAGTTTTTTTTGGGAAATGAATGCTTGAAAAATCCAATAAATTTCAATGTAAAATCATTTTGTATAATTATGATCAAATTAAATATATTATTTTCTATTTTCTATGCAATCATGATGTAGTTTGTAGTTTAAGTTTTATTTCTCTATCATTTTTAACATGGAATTAATGAAGATAAGATAATCTAGTGATTATCCTATATTTACAAAAGAATAAAATGATGGCATAGAGGCAAAGTGTACAAAATATAAGTGTTGTGACTGAGATTTATTTTAAGAATTTGAAGTGAATTTTAGTGTCTTGGATAATACAATGATAAAATTCTACAGCTTTCAAGATAAGCATTAAGAAATTTTATTTACTTATTTTATTCAAAATTTAATTCTCAAAGTCATTGGTCTAAGGGAAATTAACCACAATGCATAAATATTGGTGAAGCAATTTATGTTTAATGCATCTATTCCAATGATAAATAAAGGTGTTTAAAATATCATTTCAAGTGACAAATGAAGCATATAAAGGGGAAAAATTCTTTGATGAAAGCTTAAGCATAGAAGATAATAAATCCTTCAAACCTTTTTCACTTCATTCTCTCTATTTTTTAAGATACTCTTCACCTATACTCCATAGTTTCTACTTTTGTTTCTATCTCTTCATTAGATTAGAAATTATTTAGGAGTAACATAGCCATCCTTTTTGTCTCAATTTAGTTTAAGAGTTGTGCAACATAGTAGCTCAAATATTTTTGTATTTGTATGAGGCTTTGAATATATGAAAATTCCACTACATTGGTGATTCGCTACTATAGAAGATAGAGTTTAGAGAGAGGGGAGTGTGGAGGAATCATAGAAAGGCTCGGGGCATAAGAAAGTGTAAGGGCGTGAAATATAGGTATTGTATTTTGGTTCATTCAATATAGTAGAATAGCCTTAGTTAGCATAGGATTAAGAGATTCATTTCACATAGGCTAGGAAGATAAGATATTCAATATTATTTTTCATACGTAATAAAAAAAGTATGTTATTAATGGTAGTATTTAAGGATTCAAAATTATTTTTTGGCATTGTGAATAAAGTAAAATAATTTTCAATTGGAGTGATAAGGAAAATGATGTCTTATAAGGCTAATTTGGTTATTGTAAGAGTGCATTATCAATCTAACACAACACCCAATCTCTTGTTTTCAATATGGTGATCTAATACATAATTGATTTACATAATGTTTATTTTATCCAAGTCATTCATGTTATGCATAATAGAGATTTAAATTTTTTATTCTTGTACCACTGAAGAATCTAATGAGAAATCAAGTGGATAGATTATAATAGGTATATATTAGAGGTTGGAGGAAATGGAGGTGGGATCACATCTATCATCCCAAGCTAGCTTCTCACTTAGTGATGATTCATTATATGAGAAGCACCTTTTTATATATGTGTCCCTTTAAGGAGCAAGGGGCACTTGGAATTTGTTGATGTTTCTTGTGAGTGTAGTTAATATTCTATTTGGTTAGGTTCTTTTGTACAATAGAGGAGGAACTATTTCCACAACTTTAGAGGAGGGATTTGACACACTCAGAAGAGATTTGGACTCTTGGAGAATATTTGTTCTCTCATGTGCAACACTAGAGGAGGAATTTTAACATACTCAAAGGAGATGTGGACTTTCAGAGGAAATTTGTTGTCTTATTGTGCACGGAGTCTGGGTACCCTTTATGTTCTCTTATGTTATGTAGAGGTTTGTAGAATCTACAGCCAGGAGATCTAATGTTGGAGTTAGTTTAGTGTTTCTTGGGTGACCAAGGAGGATTAGTGAAGGTACTTCATAAAAGTATCTAAAAGGATTGTTGTGATCAACTCTTTCAATGTTCTATCCTTCATTCAAATTAATGAGATTGAAAAAGAGCACTAGAAAATAGAGAGGTAAGTTACCTTTCAAATGTTTCAATTGTGGAAAGATTGTTCATTAGGCTTCAAGATGTCTTATCAAAGCTTCAAAAGATAAATATAAGGAGAGAAAAAGTAAATCATTTAAGAATATTTAATATGTTGAAGAAGATGCTAGTATATGGGGGTATGTACAAGATCATTATGGAAAAAACATGACCTTAAGTGGTAAGAAATTCAAAAAAATTAGAGTTAAGAAACTTGATGTAAAAATTTGAACAAGTTATCTATATTATTTAAAAAATATGTAAGAATATAATCTGTAGCAAATTGAATGTAGTTTCTAAACTATTAGGTTTATTTAAAAAAAACAAAATTATCTATTTGGTGAAAATTTGAAATTTCAATGCAGTAGTACTTAAATTTCAGGAAAAAAATAAGTAGGTGTATGTCTAACCAAGCTAACCACAATAAAATGATAAAAAATTTATACAATTTTAGATATAAGTATACGACTCATGTCTCAATGTGATGCATATTTTTTTGTATTTTTTTCCAAGTAAATAATTGATTATGAATTTTTTATTACAACTTGTAAAAAATATAAAAACTTGTATGTCTAACCACATTAACTTAGTCAAAACTTCATGAAATTCATTTTAAAAAATTAAAAATTATAGTATGTAAAGAATAGAATGTGATGCATATTTCAGATTCAAAAAAAGTTATATCGTTGGAAAGCTATAGATGTTTTTCAATCAGCCTATCAATCAGGACTTTAGTCATAATTCAAATAGAAAATGAATAATAATAATTTATTAAATTCAAAGTAAAGCATAATTTATATTGGTGGAAAGCTGAGAATCTCCTTTAAAAACCCTTTTTGTTTCATCAATTTTGGGTAAAAAAAAGACATCAGCCACATACCCTACACATACCCATCATATTGCCACTTTTTGGCCCATCATGATCCTATACATACCCATGCGTAAACCCACAAAACTAGTTTACAATTCCAGTGAGGAAGGAAAATTGCAAAAAATGCCCCCATGATGAAAATTTTGGTTTGTGCGAACCCAAAATAGGGTTCACTCGAACCTCCATTCGAGCGAACCCTATTAAATGTTGGGTCCCACATATTTCACATTTCCCAGAATAAAAGAAAAAGGGAAACTTTGTGGAAAGGGATGTTCACTCAAACCCTGGTTCGACTGAATCTAGGTTCGAGAGAACTACCGAGGTGGGTTTTCTCAAACCTGGGTTCATTTGAACCCCCCTTTCCCCCCGTCTCCCCCTCTAGCATAAAAAATCTCCAAAAATTTTCCCTTCGAAACTTGAGTTGAGGATGAAAATGGAGGAGACTTCATAGACCCAACTGGTTGATGGTAGTCCTTGAAACAAGCTATCCATCAAATATAATTTTAATATGTTTTGGTTTTATTATGTATTTGTTTTTTAAGTTTGATTAAACATAGGTTTTTCATCGAAAATCAAGCTCTTTATTTTGCACATGTGGAAAAATAGCAGATTATCAAAATAAAATTATGAAAAATATGTGCAGGCTATGTTTTCATATCCTTGATCTAGTAAAAAAAAAATTGAATTTCGATACATACAAAAAAAGTTATGTTGTATACGACCCGCCTATGTCTGAATTGTAATTGGTTTGACTTTGAAACTTGATTAAGGAAAAAATATTCATTAAAACACTATGAAACCAAATGAAAGGGCTAGATATCATAGCTACAAATCTAAATTTGAAAAAATTAGAATTTTATGCTTCATGGAAAAATATTTATGTTGTATACAGTGAGCATCACTCCTTAAAAATGGTGTTTACTGAAAAAAACTAGTTTTCAAAGGAGATGGATAAACCAGTGCAATATGATTCCAAAAATTTTGAAAAAAATATATTTAGAATCTACAGAAAAAATGTCACAAATCACTAGTTTTCATCATCTTCAAATTCCTCATGGTTTAGCTACTATAGGTGCTTGAAAGTGAAGATATAGTTAGAAAAAATTAGTTTAGTGTCCAATTTGGCCAGAAATTGTAAACCAGTATTGTGGGATCACCCGTATCTGATGATGAATTTAATTACCTTGATGATGAGGATAATGAATGCTTATTCATGGATCTAAATGATGGAACTAATTATGCTCACTCTGAGAGATGTATGAAGGAAAATACTTCAAAAATAGGTCATAATATTGAAGGATAAATGGTGACTACTTTTCATGTTAGAGAAGAGAAGAATAACTAGATCATTAATAGTGGATGCTCAAATCACATGAGTGGTGAAAAGAGTAAGTTTGTTAAACTTGGGAAATTTGAAGGTCTTGTTAAGTATGGTGACAATACATTTGCTAAGATATGTGGAAAGGGTTCAATCAATTTTGATCGCAAGCATAATACAAATGATGTTATATTTATGTTAAGGGTCTCTGGCATAACCTCTTAAGTGTAGGACAAATGTGTAGCAAAGGATATAGTCTTGTATTTTAGGATGATGGTTATGAGATAAAAAAAGGATCTGAAACTTTGGTTGTTGTAGGAAGAAGAACAAATGGAAATTTTTATCAGCTCAAGGGTGTTAATGGTATGGCTTTATGACTCAAATTAATGAAAATTGGATATATGGAATAAAAGAATGTGTCAAATCAATTTTGGTATCCTAATAAGGATCAGTTAAATTCAAGCTATGAGAGATCTACCAAAGATTACAAAACCTATCAATGGTGTTTGCAAGGAGTGTCAGATTAGGAAGCAAGCTAGAAAGAGTTTCAAAGTCAAAGAATAATCTACTACTAGACCTTTGGAGTTGGTGCATATAGACCTTTGTGGACCTACAAGGAAGAGAATATTTCAAGGTGATAGGCATTTTGTAATGCCCCACCACATAACCTTAAAGAATAATGCAAAAACAATGGGAGCATAGCAATATTTTTTTTTAAAGTGTAATATTAACATGAAATATAAAAAAAATTAATGCATACATTCATTAAGATAGGTGACAACGCATCAGGGTATGCGCAGGATCATGATGGGCCAAAAAGTGGTGATATGTAAGTGATATGATACCCATGTAGATGATGACTTTTTTTTACCCAAAATTGATGAAACGAAAAGGGTTTTTAAAGGATATTTTCAGCTTTCCACAAATATAAATTATGATTTACTTTTAATTTAATAAATAATTATTATTCATTTTCTATTTGAATTATGACTAAAGTCTTGATTAATAGGCTGATTGGAAAACATCTATAACTTTCAAACGGTATCACATTTTTTGAATCTGAAACATGGGTCACATTCTATGCTTCACATACTATAGGATTAAAAAAATAAAACATGAATTTTCATGAAGTTTTGACCAAGTTAAGGTGGTTAGACATATGAGTTTTTATATTTTTTAAAAGTTGCAATAAAAAAATCATAATTAATTATTTGCATGGAAAATTTTTATTAAAAAATATGCATCACATCTGAACATGAGTCCTCTACTTATATCTAAAATATTATAAAAAAATATTATCATTTTATTGTGGTTAGGGTGGTCAGACAAACACCTACTTCTTATTTTTTCACTAAAATTTAAGTACTACTACATTGAAATTTCAAAATTTCACCAAATGGATTTTTTATTTTTTAAAATCTAACAAATAGTTTAGAAACTACATTCAATTTTCTACAGATTCTATTCTTATATATTTTTGAAATAATATAGATAAATTATTCAAATTCTTACATCAAGCTGCCTAACCCTGATTTTTCTATAAATTTTACCACTTAAGGGCCTATTTTTTCCATGATGATCCTGCACATACCCATTACATTCGAATCCCATAACACAAAAACTAACTAACCAAAGTATATAAATATAACTCATGAAATTAAATTACATAAATCTAAAGCATTTAATTCAACTCATAAGATTCAAAGTACATAAAAGAAACATCCATATATTGCATACATTTCATATATCAGTTGCAAGTCTCATTTCCAAAATGAGAAAGTTCTTATATTAATGTTACAATTACACTAATATAAAATTCCTCCTTGAATACAATTGAGGAGTGGTATATAAACATTTATTCATTGATACAAAGTACAAAAGAGATGAATATATCAATTGGTACACATGAGCTCTCCAATCTGGAAGATCCCGCCATCACGAACATGAAGTGGGGACCCAACGGTGTAAGGTGCACATTCCACCCAACCAAGTGGTACCTGTAGGCCCATCTCTATGCTAGGAGATAGTAAAAAGGATCCCTAGACAAAACTGACAACCTCTAGACACAGGCAAACTCAAAACTAAACTACACATGTACAAAACATAACATGAGGGTTACATTGCTTCCAGAATAAAAGAATCAAGTACTTTAATTGAACTAGTAAGTCATTGTCATAGGAGGAGTGTCATCACAAAATTGCATGGGTTACCCTGGAAAATCTTCCTAGGCTTCGGCCCCATCTTGGGTTACCTTGGTGACCTCTCATGAAACCCAACCCCACATGCAATCCAATGCGGAATAAATTATCTTTCATAGAGACATGATAATGATTTTTCCATTCCAGGCCTTCTCGTCTCATCCCAAGTCTAAACAATCCCTTGAGTCCATGAGTGAGGTATAATTATCAAGTTAAATGTTTTAGACTACCCATTTCGCTAATTCATTAAATTAGTTTTCACTGAGTTACCTAAACTTTCTCAAAAGTTACCCTGGTACCACTTTGTGTGTCAGCCCCCATGAAGAGCCACTCCCCTATAGACAACATTATGAACTTAAACAAAACTCAAGGGTATACATGGTGCACAAATACCGATAATAGATATCAACTATGATAAAAGAGAACATATTCCCATTTGTAGTAACCAGGTGATAAACTAAACAATCAAGTGCACTACCCAAAGTAAATAAAGGGCTGATCTACAACTCATAAAACCCCCCTCATTATAATAGATATCAAGTAAGATGTGAATCTACGATTTGGATTTGGGTATGTGCAAGATCATGATGTTCCAAAAAGTGGCAATATGTAACTGATATGATAGCCCATGTGGTTGATGACTTTTTTTTACCAAAAAATGTTGAAACAAAAAGGGTTTTTAAAGGAGATTCTCAACTCTCCACCAATATAAATTATGCTTTACTTTAAATTTAATAAATAATTATTATTTATTTTCTATTTGAATTATGACCAAAGTCCCGATTGATAGGCTGATTGAAAAACATCTATAGCTTTGAAACACTATCACATTTTTTTAATCTAAAACATGCATCACATTCTATGCTTCACATACTATAGGATTAAAAAGAATAAATTTAATTTTATGAAGTTTTGACCAAGTTAACGATTTTTTATATTTTTTAAAATTTGTAATAAAAAATTCATAATTAATTATTTACTTGGAAAAAAATTATTAAAAAATATGTATCACATCAGTACATGAGTCCTCTACTTATATCTAAAATATTATAAAAAATACTATCATTTTATTGTGGTTAGGGTGGTCAGACAAACACCTACCTCTTATGTTTTCCCTGAAATTTAAGTACTACTGCATTGAAATTTCAAATTTTCACTAAATAGATTAAAAAAAAAAAAAACCTAGTAGGTTAGAAACTACATTCAATTTACTATAGATTCTATTCTTACATATTTTTGAAATAATATAGATAACTAATTCAAATTTTAACGTCAAGTTGCGTAACTCTGATTTTTTTGCATTTTTTGCCACTTAAGGGCTTGTTTTTTCCCTGATGATTCTACACATACCTATTTCCTAAATCCAATTTTGAAAACAATAACATGTTGCTTAAATTAATCTAACTTAACTTAATTTCATTTACAAGCAATAAGAAATTCAAATCTAAATGTTTATTTCAATTTCTCAATTATATTTGAATAAAAATCAACTTACCTTTTTAAATCATTTTATTTTAGAATATCAATTTTACATTTAATTCATCTATTTAAAAAAATAAAATTATATATATATAAAACCAAATTATATATATATATATATATAAATATATTTATATATATTATAAATATAATAAATATAATATATATTATAAATAATATATATCATATATAATAAATATATATTTTTTTAAAAACCTATTAAAAAAACATATCGAAATCACATTGACTGGGGTAGACGAAAGAGGGTTAGAGTGCATGTTTTATAGCCATTCTTGGTTGGTTGTGGGTTGCCTTAGCAGCCATCCCCATGTGCAGGGTGTGCATTGTGGTAGGTAGTGTGACTGCTTGTGAAGGCAGTGGTACTGCCTCCATAGTCACCTCCTTATGGGGGCAATTGTACGGGCAAGCCCCCAACCTCCATTTTGAAAAAAAAACCCTACGAATTCTTTTAATTCACGTATGAAAAATATTTTTCATCTCAGACAATTTAACAATATTTTTTTTTTTATAAAATAGAATTCTATAGAATTTTAATATTAAAACCCATAATATATATATATATATATATATATATATATTTGTATATATATGTATATATATTAATATATATATATATATACACATATAAATATATATAAATTTAACAATGAATACAACAGTTGGACAAACTTTTACAATTATTTTGTACAGGAAAAGATTTACAAATTTACCAGAGTTTTTTTTTTTTTGACAATTAAAATCATTTGAGAAAAACATAACAAAATGATAATTTTCTACAGGAAGTATTTAGAAAATTTCACTTTCGGGAAATAAATTTAAATGATATTCTTCTATAGGAAAATCTTTCCAATACAAATAAGATTTTCCCTTTTTTTAACTCGAAGATTTTCGAATTTTTTCCTACAGAGATTTCCAAATATCTCTATTGTTTAAAAATAATTTAAATAGAGGTTCTCTGATTTCACTATAAAGTTTTCTACATAAGCTTTCACAAATTTTCTACAGAAGCTTTTAAAAATTCACAAAAATCAACCTTTCAAAAATTAAAATCAAAGCTTCTATAAAATAATCAAATCCTCTTGTACAAGCAATCTTTCAATTTTTACAAATTTAAGCAAAACTTCTAGAGTATTGAATTTTGTATAGACAATCTTTCTAAATCAACAAATAAATAAAATAATAAAAGAACCTATTTTCTTGAAGCTTGAAGAATGAGATTTGAAGTAGAACCTCACCTTCATAATTCAATTCCCAAATCCTTTTCCAAAATCACCGCTTCTAGACAGATGCAAAAATATAGAGCCCAAAACCTTCCGAGAACCTCCTCCAATTTTCAACAAACAATTTTTAAAGAATAGGATCCCTCTTTCCATTTCCGTGAAGTAATCTCTTACCTCTTACAGTTAATACCAATTATTCTCTCCAAGAAATAATTCTCAATAAAAATCCCTTAATTACTTTTCTCAACACTTGTCAAAATTAAAATATCTTTCTCAACAACACACAAATATTTCCTCTATAGCATTTACAAGTCATTTTTGCATTTTAATAATTCAAACCACATTTTAATCTCTAAATAAATTTAATCAATTAATCTATCCACTTAATAAATAATTTTAATCAATTAATTATTTACTTAATAAAATAAATTTAATCACAAGGATTAAATTACTTTACCAAATAAATTAAATTCAATTAATTAAATTAAATAAAAATCTTTTAACAACATTAATCTAAAATAAGTAAATAATCATTTAAAACATTTAATCATTAATTTTCCACAAAGCAAATCTTGCGAAATAAATAAATATCAAAGCAAACATGGTCAACATGACCACAAGACATATCGAACATGGACTTATGACACATTGTGACTAGGATTGTGGTTTTACAAGGGAACCTCGTTACTATCTCCCAATCAACAATACCGTTGGAAAATGAACACACTCATACCTATAAAGCCAGGGGGAGACGATGCCTTGTACCTAAAATCCTACAATATAATTTATGTTGTGCATATATATATATATATCATGCACAATCACACCATCAAGATTAAATGATAGAATTAGAGGGTGCTTGCAAGCTAGTGATGCAATCCCGTTCTGTTCACCATTACAAGGGTATGTGCAGGATCATCATGGAAAAAATAGGCCCTTAAGTGGCAAAAAATTCAGAAAAATCAATGTTAGGCAACTTGACGTAAAAAATTGAATAAGTTATCTATATTATTTCGAAAATATGTAAGAATAGAATTTCTAGAAACTTAAATTTAGTTTCTAAAATACTAGGTTTATTTAAACATAAATTAAATCTATTTGGTGAAAATTTGATATTTCAATGCAGTAGTACTTAAATTTCGGGGAAAAAATAAGAAGTAGGTGTCTGTCTGACTACCCTAACCATAATAAAATGATAATATTTTTTTATTTTTTATATAATTAGAGGACTCATGTCAGAGTGATGCATATATTTTTGTAATTTTTTCCAAGTAAATAATTAATTATAATTTCTTTGAACTTTTAAAAATATAAAACTCGTATGTCGACCACCTTAACTTGGTCAAAAATTCATGAAATTTATACCTTTTTTTAATCCTATATTATGTGGAAGCATAGAATATGATGCATGTTTTGGATTCAAAAAATGTGATACCATTTGAAAGTTATAGATTTTTCCAATCAGCCTATCGATTAGGACTTTAGTCGTAATTCTAGTAGAAAATGAATAATAATTATTTATTAAATTCAAATTAAAGCATAATTTATATTGGTAGAAAGCTAAGAATCTCCTCTAAAAACCCTTTTCATTTCATCAATTTTGGGTAAAAAAAAAGTCGTCAGCAACATACCCTACAAATACCCATAATATTGCCACTTTTTGGCCCATCATGATCCTGTATATACCCTCAATGTCAAATCAAAATGATGAAATAAAATATCAATTAACTACAGATGAACATATATAACAAAATCAAATCAAATAAAAAACTATGCTAATCTGAAGCATGCCACAAATAATCATCATCCATATAATGTATCATCACACCATAAAATAAAAACCATCATCGCTCCACTGTTAGTGATCAAATAACAACACAATATCAAGGTCTATCAAAGAAAAAAAAATACAATGTCTGAAACATAAAGCAAATTAGAGGGGTACTACATCCTCCCCTCCTAGGATCAGGCTTACTCCTAGAAGCCTGCGAACAAATAGGGATATAGCTCCCTCATCCTAGTAGCATCCTCCCAGGTAGCTAAAGTATCATCTCTAGGATCCCATTGGACCCTAACCTACTCAATATATCGACCCCTGAGGGTGAGTCTCTTATGTTGTGTGACAACCATGGGCTCCAAAGCTAGTTGTCTGTCCTGTACCTGTAAGGCATTCCAATCAAGGACGTGAGATATATCAGGGTGATAAGGCTTGAGCACTGAAAGATGAAATATGTCGTGAATGCGTGAGAGACTGGGTGGCAAAGCAAGATGGTACGCTACTAGCCCAATATTTTCAAGAATCTCAAATAGCCCGACAAAGCGAGGTGTGAGATTAGAGCCCTTTCCATATTGGATTGGAATCTTTAATGGATGCACTCCCAAAAAGACTCTGTCACCTACTACAAACTAGCAATCCACACGATGTGCATCTGCATACTTTTTCTGCCTATCCTATGCTACAACCAAATGTTCCCTGATATGAGTCACCTACTACAAACTCTATCCTCTAACTGATCCCAACTCAAAATAGTCTGACACGGTCATCCATACAATGCTTGGAAAGGAGGAATACTAGTCGAACTCTTATAGCTATTGTTATAGGAAAACTCCACTAAATGAAGATAGTCCTCCCATCGTGTCTGTTGGTCCATAACATACATGCGTAACATGTCATTGCAGATCTGATTGACCCTCTTGGTTTGTCCATCTATCTCAGGGTGATATGCTAAACTAAAGTTCAACTGTGTCCCCATGGCACAGCTGTAATGACATCCAAAGAGCTGAGGTAAACACATGATCCTTGTTAGAAATAATCTAATGTGAAATACCATGCAACCTAACTATATCTCCCATGAACACTCTAACAACTAATGAAGCATTATAAGATGAATGAATAGGCGAGAAGTGTGCTACCTTCGTCAACCTATCCACTATCACCATAATGGAATTGTGTCGTCACGAAGAATTGGGTAACCCAACAATGAAATCCAATGATATTATATCCCATTTCCACTTTGTCACAAAATGTGGCTACAAAAGTCCTATTGGATGTTGGTTTTCACCTTTCACTCGCTGAAACTCCAAATACCTCGACACAAAATCAGTGATATATCACTTCATACTTGGCCAAAAGTATAGCTATCGCAAATCGGCATGCACCTTCTTCACTCCATGAGCCGAATAAGGTGCCCAATGTGCCTCTATCATAACCAAGACACAAATATTTCTAGAAGATGGAACATAAATACATCCCATATGTCTCATAAAACCATCCATCTCAAGAGAATAACCTAAGAATCTACCCTGAAGAGTCCTACTTGTCTCTATCTATGATCTCACGTCTTGATACCACATGCCCAAGGTACTTAACCTTAGTCTTAAAGAACTCGCATTTGGACAGATTAGCATACAAATAATTATCTCTCAAACACTGCAAAACCTACCTCAGATGTTCCTCATGCTCCTCTACTACCCTAGAATAGATTAGTATATCATCAAGGAATACTAATACAAACTATCAAGAAAGTGTGAAAGACTCTGTTCATCAAGCTCATGAACATGGATGGCTCATTTGTCAACTCGAACGGTACCACTGTAAACTCATAGTGACCATAATGAGTGTGAAATGCCATCTTATGAATATTAGACTCAAAGATACGTAACTGATGATACCTTGACTTAAGATTGATTTTTGAAAAGATCGTAGCACCCTTGATTTGATTAAACAAATCATCAATCCTAGGTAAGGGATATCAGTTCTTAATTGTTACTTTATTCAACTGATGGTAATCTATGCACAAATAGAGAGATCCATCCTTCTTCTTCACAAAAATTACTGGTGCTCCCTAAGGTGAAACACTAGGGCAGATGAAATCCTTTGCTAGCAACTCTTCAAACTGCAAGTGGAGCTCCTTAAGCTCCTGTGTAGTCATACGGTACAGAGCTCATGAAATAGACTGAGGTGGGATCCTGGGAATCTCATCGGGAAATACATCTGCATACTCCTAAAGTATGGGGTGGCTATCAAGTGAAACCTTCTCCCCACTATCACCCAACTCCAAGTCATCTACTATCACTGCAAATAGCTGGCATCCCTGACGTACACATCTACTCAAATGCATAGCCGAGATTAGCCTTAATGATATGGGTCTCTGAACTACCACTATCTCAACCTCTCTACTAGATACATCAATGCATCGAATGATCTTACGTCGACAATCAATAATGACCCTGTAAGCTTCAAGCCAATCCATCCCTAAGACAATGTCATAATACCCCAAAGGTATAATATGGAGGTCTATAGAAGTGTGGAAGGATCCAATCTCCAATCTACAATCAGGTACTAAGGAATGTGCTACAACCTTAATACTGGAGGCCAATTCAACCTGCCATTTAATGTCTTGCTTTATTGTCCTCAGTCTACAATGCCCCATGACATATGAAGAAATAAAAGAATCAAATGCTCCTAAATCAAATAAAATGGTAACCTTGTTACCCTATAACATACTTGAAGTCTCTACCATTGTTCTCTAGTAATCATCCTGGTAGTTATCAACTACAACAAACACCCGATGACTTCTACCAACATCTCTCACAATTAGCTCTGATACCATTGGCCTTTAAGTATAACCTGATGTGCCCTTATTGTGACACTATCACGCTATGAGACCCTGTTGGCCACAAGAAAAACATCTTGTACCCCTTCCAAATCCTATACCTCCAGGAGGTGCGCTCGACTGTTAAATGCTACCCCTACTATAGGTAGACTATGAACTATGTGCTGGCTGGTCAAAATTGGGGTGTTTGTTTTGCCTCAAGTTCCTGTCACCCTGTCTCTGGTAGAAATTCTTACGTTTCCACTATGAATTCTATTGTTGATCACTTTGTGTAAGCACCTGATGTGTCCTAGGTGGTCCAGCTCCTCGAGTCTGACTAGTACATGAACTAGGCCTTGCAGTTGAAGCACTACCTATCTACACTCCAGTATGGCCACCCAAAGCCATCGTCAAGTTTTTCTCTACCATTATGGCATTCTCCACTATTGTCTCCATAGTCTTGGAATCAAAAACCTGAACACCACCATTGATTTGGGAATTTAAGCCCCTAATGAAGTGTTGAACCATCATTCCCTCATCATCTCCAATGCCAGCAAACTACTTGAGCTTGTAAAAATGATGCTCATACTGCTCCATTGGCATGGCCATCTGTCGTAGAACATGAAACGCGTCTCCATGATGCTGACGCCAATGGTCAAAAAGGAATCTGACTCTAAATATCTCTAAGAAAAAATCCCAAGACACAATATTACTATCAATATGGGTATATCCAGGATCATCATGGAAAAAATAGGCCTTTAAGTGACAAAAAAATCAGAAAAATCAGAGTCAGGCAACTTGACGTAAAAATTTGAATAAGTTATCTATATTATTTCAAAAATATGTAAGAATAGAATCTGTAGAAAATTGAATGTAGTTTCTAAACTACTAGGTTTGTTTAAAAAAAATCTACTTGGTGAAATTTTGAAATTTCAATGCAACAATACTTAAATTTCAGAGAAAAAATAAGAAGTAGGTGTCTGTCTAACCACCCTAAACACAATAAAATGACAATATTTTCTTATAATATTTTAGATAATTAGAGGACTCATGTCCTAATGTGATGCATATTCTTTTGTAATTTTTTCCAAGTAAATAATTAATTATGAATTTTTTATTACAACTTTTAAAAAATATAAAAAACTCTTATGTCTGACAACCTTAACTTGGTCAAAACCTCATGAAATTCAATTTTTATTTTTTTAATCCTATAGTATGTGAAGAATAGAATTTGACGCATGTTTTGGATTCAAAAAATATGATACCGTTTGAAAGCTATAGATGTTTTTCAATCAGCCTATCAATCAAGACTTTAGTTGTAATTTGAATAGAAAATGAATAATAATTACTTATTAAGTTCAAGGTAAAGCATAATTTATATTGGTGGAAATATGGGAATCTCCTTTAAAAACCCTTTTCATTTCATCAATTTTGGGTAAAAAAAAGTCGTCAGCCATATACCCATCATATTGCCCCTTTTTGGCTCATCATGATCCTGCACATACCCATATGGAGCTTTTTCTCCTCCAATCTCCACCAGGTAGATGCAAAATATCTCAAGTTCATGATCACACATCTAGCCTTGGTATTTCTACCATAAGGGTGCATATAATAACAACGATCTAGATCAATCAACCATGTCTCAACATCTAATCTGCTACCCAAACCATCAAATGTAGGCAAATGAGCTCTATGTAAGTCTCTCATGTGAGCTGCTATGTTTTCCTTTGGCTATTTTGGTACCACTCTCTCACCAATATTAACTAGATCTATGTCCTACCCTAGCCCAAGGTGAGCAAGAGTCTCCTCTAACAACCGATGCAACTGAGCACCCTCGATCCCTGGTGGATCTCGATTCTGATCACCGCCTCTCAGAGCATTCTGGGAAACATGATGCTCCTCACAATTTTATTTTTGGGGAACATGGGAAGGTGAATCATACTGACTACCTCCGTGACCGCCTTCACGACCACGACCACAACCTCTACCATGACCTTGCCTAGGTGGCATGATCCTACAAAAACACAACAAGGTATGAGGCAAGGTACACAAACTTAAACCCTACGCAAATTACAACCTAAAGAATTCAACATTATCCCAGAGCACCGAGTGTTTAAACATGGGCTTTGATACCATTTGTAATGCCCTACCACGTAACCTTAAAGAATGACACAAAAACAATAGGAGCATAACAAATTTTTTTTTAAAGTGTAATATTAACATGAAATATCAACAACAATAATGCATACATTCATTAAGATACATGACAACGCATTACATTCGAATCCCATAACACAAAAACTAACTAACCAAAGTATAAATATAAGTCATGAAATTAAAATACATACATCTAGAGCATTTAATTCAACTCATAAGATTCAAAGTACATAAAAGAAACATCCATAGATTGCATACATTCCATATATTAGTTGCAAGTCTCATTTCCAAAATGAGGAATTTCTTATATTAATGTTACAATTACACTAATACAAAATTCCTCCTCAAATACAATTGAGGAGTGGTATATAAACATTTATTCACTAATACAAAGTACAAAAGAGATGAATATATCAACTGGTACACACAAGCTTTCCAATTTGGAAGATCCCACCATCACGAACATGAAGTGGGGACCCAACGGTGTAAGGTGCACATTCCACCCAACCAAGTGGTACCCATAGGACCACCACCTATACTAGGAGATAGTAAAAAGGATCCCTAGACAAAACCAACAACCTCTAGACATAGGAAAACTCAAAATTGAACTACACATGTACAAAACATAACATAAGGGTTATTTTGCTTCCAAAATAAAAGAATCAAGTACTTTAACTGAACTAATAAGTTGTTGTCATAGGAGTGTCATCACAAAGTTGCATGGGTTACCCTGGCGAATCTTCCTCGGCTCCGACCCCCATCTTGGGTTACCCTGGTGACCTCTCACGAAACTCGACCCCACATGCAATCCAATGTAGAATCAATTATCTTTCATAAAGACATGATAATTATCTTGCTATTCTAGGCCTTCTCATCTCATCCCAAGTCTAAACAAGCCCTTGAGTCCATGAGCGATGTATAATTATCAAGTTAAATGTTTTGGACTACCCATTTCCCTAATACATCAATTTAGTTTTCACCGAGTTAACTAAACTCTCTCACAAGTTACCTTGGCACCACTTTGTGTGCCGACCCCCATGAAGAGCCACTCCCCTATTGAAAAAACTAGAAACTTAACCAAAACTCAAGGGTATACATGATGCACAAATATCGATAATAGATCTCAACTATGATAAAAGAGACAACATATTCCCGTTCGTAGTAACTGGGTGATAAACTAAAGAATCAAGTGCACTACCCAAAGTAAATAAAGGGCTGATCTACAACTCACAAAAACCCGCTCATCATAAAATGACATTTGGAAGACTTATAAGTATAACAAACCAATTTTCCCCAAAAAGTAAATCGAAGAAATCACAATTTAAATAGGTAAATTTAAGTAAGATGTGAATCTACGATTTGGACCTCCTAAATCCAATTTTCAAAACAATAAAACATTGCTTAAATTAATCTAACTTAACTTAATTTCATTTACAAGCAATATGAAATTTAAATCTAAATGTTTATTTCAATTTCTCAATTATATTTAAATAAAAATCAACTTTCCTTTTAAATCATTTTATTTTAAAATATCAATTTTACACAATTAATGCATTCATTTAAAAAAATACATTTATATATATATATATATATATATAATATATATAATATGTATTAAAAATATAATATATATAATATATATAATATATATAATATATATTATAAATAATATATATATATATATTATATTTAAAAAAAAACATATCGAAATCACATTGACTGGGGTAGATGAAAGAGGGTTAGAGTGCATGTTTTACAACCATTATTGGTTGGCTATGGGTTTCCTCAGCAACCATCCCCATGTGAGGGGTGTGCGATGTGGTAGGAATTGACGCTGGCTCCACAGTCACCTCCCTATGGGGGTAGTTGTGGGGGCAAGCCCCCAACCTCCTCCATTTGAAAAAAAAACCCTATATGAATTCTTTTAATTCGCGTACATAAATCTTTTCCGTCGTAGACAATTTAACAATATTTTTTTTTATAAAATAGAATTCCACAAAATTTTAATATTAAAACCCATATTATATTTATATATATATTTGTATATGTATGTATATTTATTAAAATATATATATATATGCACATATAAATTTATATAAATTTATCAATGAATAGAACAGTTGGGAAAAAAATTACAATTCTTTTCTACAGGAAAAGATTTACAAATTTACCAGATTTTTTTTTTTTTGGCAATTAAAATCATTTGAGAAAAAACATAACAAAATGATAATTTTCTATAGGAAGTATTTAGAAAATTTCACTTTCGAGAAATAAATTTAAATGATATTCTTCTACAAGAAAATATTTCCAATACAAAAAAGATTTTCCCTTTTTTTAACTAGAAGATTTTTGAATCTATTCCTAGAGAGATTTCCAAATATCTCTATTGTTTAAAAATAATTTAAATAAAGGTTCTCTGATTTCACTATAATTTTTTCTACATAATCTTTCACAATTTTTCTATAGAAGCTTTTAAAAATTCATGACAAAACAACCTTTCAAAAATTAAAATCAAAGCTTCTATAAAATAATCAAATCCTCTTGTACAAGCAATCTTTCAATTTTTACAAATTTAAGCAAAACTTCTACATAATTGAATTTTGTATAGACAATCTTTCTAAATCAACAAAATAAATAAAATAATAAGAGAACTTGTTTTCTTGAAGCTTGAAGAATGAGATTTGAAGTAGAACCTCACCTTCATAATTCAATTCCCAAATCCTTTTCCAAAATCACCGCTTCCAGACAGATGCAAAAATACAGAGCCCAAAATCTTCTGAGAACCTCCTCCAATTTTCAACAAACAATTTTTAAAGAATATCCCTCTTTCCATTTCCATGAAGTAATATCTTACCTGTTAGAGTTAATACCAATTATTCTCTCTAAGAAATAATTCTCAATAAAAATCCCCTAATTACCTTTCTCAACACTTGTCAAAATTAAAATATCTTTCTCAACAACACATATATTTCCTCTATAGCATTTACAAGTTATTTTTCCATTTTAATAATTCAAACCACATTTTAATCTCTAAATAAATTTAATCAATTAATCTATTCACTTAATAAATAATTTTAATCAATTAATTTATTTACTTAAAAAAATAAATTTAATCACAAGGATTAAATTACTTTACCAAATAAATTCAATTCAATTAATTAAATTAAATAAAAAGATTTTAACAACATTAATCTAAAATAGGTAAATAATCATTTAAAACATTTAATCATTAATTTTCCACAAAGCAAACCTTGCAAGATAAATGAATATCAAAGAAAACATGGACAACATGACCACAAGACATATCGAACATGGATTGATGACACACTATGACTAGGATTGTGGTTTGACAAGGGAACCCTGTTACTATCTCCCAATCAACAATACCGTTGTGAAATGAACAGGCTCAGACCTGTGAAGCCAGGTGGAGATGATGTACTGTACCTGTAATCTTCCAATCAAACTTATTTTGTATATATATATGTCATGCACAATCACACCGTGAAGATTAAATCATAGAATCATAGGATGCTTGCAAGTGAGTGATGCAATCCTATTCTCTTCACCAATACAATGTCAAATCAAACTAACAAAATAAATTATCAATTAATGAAAAATGAACATATATAAAAAAAATCAAATCAAATAAACAACTATACTAATCTGAAAGCATGTCACAAATAATCATCATCCATATAATGTATCGTTACGCCATAAAATAAAAACCATCATTGCTCCACTGTCAGCGATAAAATAACAAAAATACGGTATCAAGGTCTATCAAAGTAAAAAAAAAATGTTGTCTGAAACATAAAGCAAATCAGAGGGGTACTACATATTTCATGTTATTGATTGATGATTACTCTAGAATGAATTGGGTAACTTTTCTCAAAGAAAAATCAGAAGATCTAGACAAGTTTAAGGAATTCAAAGCTATGGTTGAGAATGAAATGGATATCAAAATGAAATTTTTAAGATCTAACAAAGTGGAGAGTTCACTTCCAATGAGGTTAACATTTTTTTGTTAAGTTCAAGGAATAAAGAGGCATTTGTCATCCCTGAGGAATCCACAGTAGAATAGAGTGGTTGAAAGGATGAATAGGAATATTCAGGAAGTGTCAAATATTTTAGAGTGTTTGGAAGAAAATTCTATATTAGGAGAGATGAAAATAACTTAGGAAATTTTGAAGCAAGATCTGATGAAGGAATCTTCTTTCGATATTCTATAAAAGGCAAAGATTACCTATGCTACAACAAGAGGTTGAAAAGGATTTTTGAAAGTGAAAGTATCAAGGTGGATGAAAATCTACATAAAATATCAGTGATGATAAATGGATATGAATAAAATGAGTAGTCTTCTAGAGAAGAAGAAAAAGATGAAGGTAAGGAAAATGATGTATAGGTTGAAGAGGAAGAAGCTCCATAAAGGATCCCTAAAACCCCTAAGTATGTGTAGAAGAATCACCATATAGATCAGATCATTTGTGAAAAAAGTAGAGGTGTATTGACAAGAATAAAGGCTAGTGTGATAGAAGAACAAGTAAACTTATGTTTACTCTCCTAAGTTGAACCTAAACTAGTGGGTGAAGCGTGCAAAGATGAATATTGGATCAAGAAGCCTATAGAAGAAGAACTAATACAGATCGAGAAAAAATAGACTTGGGAACTTGTCCCAAGACCAAAAAACAAGAATGTGATTGTAACTAAGTGGGTATTATGAAATAAGATAAATGATAATGAAGATGTTAGGAATAAGGCAAGGTCGCTTGTTTGTAAAGGCTACTCACAATTGGAAGGAATAGATTTTGAGGAAACATTTGATCCGGTGGAAAGAATGAAAGCTATTAGGATGTTTTTTCCTTTTGTAGCACACAACGATTTTCAAGTATATCAGACGGATGTGAAATCTACATTCATGAATGGTGAGCTGGAAGAAGAAGTTTATATCGAACAAAGGATTTCAGTTATTAGATAACCCTAATATTTTTTATAGATTAAACAAGGCATTGTATGGACTCAAGAAAGCTCCTAGAGCTTGGTATGCAAGATTTGATAGGTAGTTATTGTAGAAAGGATTCAATAAAGGTACACCACAAATAGTAATCTTTATTTTAAGGTTGAAAAAGATCAAATCTTGATTGTGGTTGTGTGTGTTGATGATATAATTTTTGGAGGTAATGAATCAATGTGCAAGAGATTTGTAGAATAGATGTAGAATGAGTTTGAAATATCAATGTTTGGGTGGATGAATTTCTTCCTTGGACTATGTAGTGTTGAAAAATTTCGTCCATGACATTTTCACACTTTTTTGGGTCCTCATTAAATTGGGCTTGATGTTGCCTTGATTTAGTGTTGTAATCTATTTAACACATTCATATTAGGTCTTGGGACCTTATGAACTAAATGAACTTAATTGTACCTTATTTAAGGTGTTGTAAAGTGTTGTACCACACTTTTACACTAATATAGGGTTTTCATTATTAATTGCACAACTTATTTATGCCTTAATTGGCCTAAATTTGCATCCATAAGCCTTAATTAATGCATCTTTATGAGGATAATCCCTACATAAACCAACATCCAATCATAATTCATGTATTTTTAGGTTGTGTGGCCCAGATTTAGTGATATGGGACTCATATGCCACCTTGGGTGTATGGGTCCCACTTAAGTTTTTGGGTCCCGATCCTGATTTCACATGAATCTAAGCATTTTTGGAAAATGTGTCCCATAGTTAAGCCTAATGGGACTCATACGAAACTCTTGGTGTGTAACACCCCTCCATTTTTCTCTTTGATCGAACAGTGTTCTTCTATGATATTTTTTATTTCTGTTGCATTGTGAGTATGGAACTTAGTTATTTTAACCGCTATCTGTTAAGCGATGTAAACATTATGTTTTGATGTGATGGTACTTTATTCAGATGTTATTATTATTTCATGTTATGGATTAAATTAGCATGTATATGAATTACTGATGCTTCATGTTTTGATTATATCATGGATAATTAGATGCGTTGGTTAGTGATATTGTATTGGTGAAGGGGACGGGATCACATCACTCGCATGTGAGTGCCCTGGGATTCTGCGATTTCCTCTTCACGGCGTGTTTTAATATATTATATGCATGTTTAGACACTCGTATTGTGTGCAAGATGTAGGTATAGGACATAGTAACTAGGATTTCGGTGTCAAACCATCACCCTAGCCATAGTGTGTTGTCGGTCTTAGTCGGGTTCAGTGGTTATGTTGTTAGTTTCCCCTTTTACTTTATATTTAAAATTTCAAGTTAAAAGGGATTAAATGGCTTTTGAAATTTATAAATGATTATTGTTTTGTTTTATTGAAATGTGGGAAAATTAGTGATTAATTAATTTATTTAATTTAATTAATAAAATAATCTAATTTTGAATTAGATTTATTTTATTGACTAATTAAATTAATAGGGATAAATTAAATCAATCTAGTTGTGTGGGCATTATTAGATATTTGGATTAAATCAGAAATTAGAAATATATTTGATATTTAATTTCTTGGAAATAAAGTTGAAAAAAAAAAAGAATTGAGAATGGCATTATGAATTGTTGAATTCAATTTGGTTAAAAGAAAATTTAAATTGTCATTTAGGTTGCAAATGTAATGTTAATTAAAAGATATTATGCAAATTTCATTTGAGAATATAAATTGTTTGAAAATTGCAAAATAGAAAATATCTAAATTAGCAATAAATTTTGGTGGGTGAGTCCATTTTAGGGCTTTGACAAATTTGGAGAAGGATGGGCATAAGGGAATTTCTTCTTTTTGGAGAATTAGAAAATTTTGGAATTGGAAAGAGAAAAACTTGGTTTGAATTCTTTGAAGAAAATTGGGGAAGAAAGAATTGGAAAATTGGTGAAGCTGAATTGGAAAAGAAAGGGCAAACCTCCATTGAAGGATTTCAAACTTGGGAGAAAAAAATTCAGGTTTTCTTTTCTTATTTTATTTTCATTTTGAAAATTGGTGCATGTTTTTAGAAGATTCAATTATGTTTGCAAAATTTGAGATTGAACCATTGTTAAGTTATTAGGAAAGATTTGGAAGATTTAGGAAAACTCAAACCCCCTTCACAAAAATTGGTTTGCCCATTATTTAATTTGGAATTCATGGAATAAAATTTGTTGGGTAGAAAACTCAAGCTCTCCAACAGAAGTTTTGGCAAACTAATTCAGTTTTGAATTAAAATAAATAAATTTAGATTTGCTGGGTTCTTCATTTCTGTGAGAAAAATCTCTTCAATCTAACTGTAAACTTGTGAAATTTGTATATATTTATATATGTTTGATAGCACACATATATTCATTCATATATATATATATATAATATATATGAAAATCCTTTCTAGTTATGAATCAATTATTGTGTGTTGTACAATGGTGTATTTGTCCTATGTAACTTGGAAGCAATGTGTTGTCTTGTGAGTTTTCGTACTGTGTTAAGTGATGTTGTTGGTATTTGAGTCGGTTCAGTTATGTTTAGCCTTTGTCTAGGGGTATTTGGTCTTGACCAGAAATCCTTGTTACTATCTCCTAGCACGGGGGGTGAGCCTTTGGGTTTCACTTGGTTGGGTGGAACGTGCACCTTACACCGTTGGCTTTGTTCGTGATCGTGTGGATGAGACTTTCATGTTGGAGAGCTCGTTGGATCCTGTTGCTCCTCTAGTTTCTTTCATTTCTATTATTCTTGTATTTCTTTACCCCTCATTTGTATTGAGGTGTAAATTGTAATAAATTATCAGGTTTATTTGATTTACCTCATTCGGGGAATGAGTGATGTAATTATAATGTATACAATTGTTATTGGATATCGTGATGTATCGATTTGTCATTGATGTTATATCATGTATGGAATGTATGTACTTTAATTCCTTAATTGAATGATGTTATGTTTTCTTTCCTTGGTTGTTTAATTCGGGTTTAAGTAATCTTTGTCTCGTAGCCTTAGGGTAGGTTGGCAATGCGTAGTGAACTTGTACGTTATTACACTTTAAAAAAAAAAAAATTTGTTGCATTTGGTTAGTGAATTACAACTTCCCCTAGGGTTGTGTGGTGGGGCATTACATGGTGCATGAGTCCCATGTGGCAAAAGATTAAAATTAATTCAAATTCTTGGTGGGGTTTTATCCTCCTAGATATGATGTTAGCTTGTAGTGTTGTAATTTCAAGAAATTTGGTATAAACAAGTATAAATACAAGGTTATTTCACTCATTTTCACCTAATACTTTCAGGAGAGTATTCTTAATAGAAAATTGGAGTTTACAAGAGCACTAGAGTGTTTTCAAGAGAATTTAAGAGTATTCAATGGATAATTATCAAGTGTTTTGGAGCATTATTCAAGTATCAAGAATCATGTCAAAGTCATCATGCATCATGTTTGTTTTTGAGTAGCTAACAATTGTGATGTATGGTTTCATGATTGAAGATATCATTCAATTGAAGATCTATCACATTCAAGAAAGAGTCAAGATCTACATCCATTGGAGCCACTTCATACATGTTTGTAGCACTTTATTGCTAGGGTTTTGTGAGTCACAACATTACATTTAATTCATTCATCATTCCTTTATATAATTTGATTTCATTACAAGGTTTGACTACCAAAACGAGGTTTGACCAAGGAAAACCCCTTTCCACTAACAAAAAAATATATTTTCCCTCTCTTTGGTGTGTTATTTGATATATCTAGGTTGAAGACCTTCTAAGGAGCAAGATTGTAAATAAGTTGTTAAAGTTGTGAACTCATTCAACTCGTCACCTTGTTTAGAAACTCATTGGAGTACACCTATAGAGCAGAATCTTCAAATTTAAATCTAGAAAGCAAGTCAAGAAGGAAAAGAAGAGATAGAAGAGCAGATTCAGATCTAGAGTCTTTGAAAAATCCAAACTGGATTGATATGCCAGTTCTGGTGTATGAGTCCCAATACAGTGAAAGTTGCAGTTTCTAGGAGTTCCAGACATATCTCTGCCAGATTTTTGTTCCTACCTAGAAACCCTAATCTTGGACTACATTACCTAGACTGGCATATGAGTCCCAACAGACCCTAATTTTAATGTTTTTAGCATTTCAAGTCTTCATTCAAGCTCCTACAAGTTTCCAGTTGCACATTTCTAGTTTCTTAGCATTCTATTCTATTTGGCAATCATTTTAGGTCATTTAGTGAAGTATTACATATCTTTATGTTTTACATCATTGCAGGCACTCATAATCTCAAATCATGGTGGATGAATATCATTAGTCAGACATGTCTCTGCTAAATGCTGGGATATCTGGGTTCACATAGAACAATCAGGCCATCTCAAAAGTGCATTTCAGTGTGGTCAGATGTGATGGACAGTGGTAATTGTGGTATCAAAAGGATATTGATTTCTCTCTAATTTCTTATACCAATGTAGATTGGGTAGGCTGTGTGGATGATAGAGAAAGTACAAATTGTGGTGGTTCATTCTTTCTTGGAAATAGGTTTGTGTCTTGGCTAAGAAAAAAGTAGGATTTAGTGTCACTGTCTACTACAAAAGTAGAGTACATTGCGGCAACATCTTGTTCCACACAAGTGTTATGGATGAATAAAAATTTGAAGGATATTAGAGTGGTATATGATGAACCTATTTCTATCTTTTGTGATAATACAAGTGTTATTAACATTTCAAATAATCCGGTAATGCATTCAAGGAAAAAATAAATTTCAATTTGGTATCAAGTTTTTTGAGAGAGAAGGTTGCACATAATGAGGTGAAGATGGAGTATGTGCCTACAAAGGATCAAATTGTAGATATCTTCATTAAGGCTCTTCCTAAGGATACTTTTGATTATCTCTAGGAGAAGTTAGGGATTATTTCCCCTCCTTTCAACTATATGCATAAGAATATACATTAGTCCAATGGATTTCAAGATTCATTCCTTGTTCTAGACTGGTGTTTGTGGCTACCTCTTAGGGGGAGTAGGTATTAGAATTTTTTATTATTGTAGTCAGGGGGTGTAAGTGTTGTCATTGTGTAGTATACAAGTGGTTTCCTTTATTAGCTATTCCAAATGATATGTGCAGTATTTTATGTACTCCTAAGGAGGAGTGTGTAGAGGAGGTGTGAAGAAAATAGAGTACAGTAGTAGAAAAGGAAGTTGTAGAGAAGATACATATGAGATTGATGTCAAAGGGGATGTTTCCCTTTTTTATTTATGTCAAAGGGGGAGATATTCAAACAAAAAACCTTATGAAGTAAGGGGGAGAAAGAGAAAGTGTTGGAGAGGATAGATGTTTGTGTAGGGGGAGTAGTGTACACTATTGTGCAGTATGTGTTGGTGATCAGAGCTATTGCTTTTGTTGTTGGTGGCTTTTGTATCATGTGTTTCCATCAATGAATAAGGGGGATATTGTTCAAATTCTATGTAGTTTGTATTTTAATTGATGTCAATAGGTCTATGTTTTTCCATTGATGTCAATCTTAGATATTCTTTGATTTGTTGCATTATGTGGTCATTAGTAGTGTCACTAGTGTCAACCTCTATTTTTTCCTTGATAAGCATGTGTGTGGTTGAGTTTTTGTACTGTAGTTGGTTTGGTTGTAATTAGGAAGTGTTATAGTTGATAAAATGGTGTTTGTGGTGCTTGGTTTCCAAGTTCTTTTGAGAAGTTTTGAATAGCATAGGAAACAATGCAATAAAGAGTGTTCAGTATTGTAGAGTAGTGTTTTGGTTTTTTCTCCGCATTTCTTCATGGTTGAAGATATGCTTATGTGGTTTGGATATGTTGATTAGAGGTGTTATATCTAGATTTTCTTTTCCTAAATCATTGTGCAAAGAAAGTTGTGTTTACCTATGTGTGAACGGTGAAAATTGTATTGTCTAGGAGAAATGGTTTTGCTCTATATTTCTCTACAGAGTGGTTTTTGGTCTTGTAGATCTTAGGGTGTGCTTACATTGTTCATATCTATCTTTAGTCTAAGTTATTTTAATTTTAGTTCTCTGCAAGGTTAGAATCATGTGTAATAGTATGTGGAAGGTTAACTGAGTGTACATTATGAATGTGTTCTTCAAGTGTATGATGTTGTGAAGGATTTGTGGGATTTTAAGGTGTTGATGGAACATTCTAGATTGTGTTTGAGTGTTGTGTGTAGTCCATGAGTGATATCCAGGTAAAAGGAAGCATGCACTCAATTGTTTAATGGTGTTTACATAGGTTTGATTGACCTTGGGTGTTTACACTAATTGCAAAAATGCTTCCATGTTTTTGGAAGCATGGTGTGGTGTATATGTATGGATTTCGATCTGAGTTAAGGTGTTATGTGGTCCTCTTTCATTCCTCTCCATTGTGGGAATGTTTTGGCATTGACCTCATTTGAATTTGCACGTTAGAGACGCATAGTTGACCTTTTAGATTATTTTCAAGGTTGAAGATGGTATATATATATATGTTGAGTTGATGGAGGATTCCTGTGTGAAATGTGTGTGATCTGAGTTGTGATGTGAACTGCAAAAGTGCAAAGTGCAGAGTGAGCCATAACAACTAAGACTACTAGAAGTAGTGAGTAGAATGTGTTTACATTCTACAAAGAGAGTGTGTATATACTGGTGGTGTAGTGGTGGAACTTTTTTGTTGCTCTAAGATGAATTTCTCATTGTAACAATATTCTTTCTTCATTTATGTAATCTAATAGTGAGCCCTTCTTTTTTTTGGGTAGTGAGCCAATTATATTCGGTGTTGTAATTAATTTATATTATGAGCTAATCCTCACCATGGTTTTTCCCTTCCTAGGTTTTCCATATAAATTTGGTGTTCTATTGTGTATGGTGTTGTTATATTTTTAGTTCTATTAATTAATTTCATGTTATTAAATCATTATAACATATTAAGGTTAAATTTGGATCTGAATGTTAGTGAGGGTTTGATGTTTTAATGAACAAAAAATTCACCCAGGCTCTTAGTTCTCTTGTGCATTCAACACATTGTGCAAGGGTGGTGTTAATAGTTAGTATATGTAGTACATTTTGGATGTTAGCACTAAAAAAGGTCAAAGCCAATTGCACCTTAATTTGGCAATTTTCCAAATTTTGAAGGGTGGTTTCATGTTTTAGGATCAATTTTGTGCCAAACAAAATGTGATTTTGGAATATTTTGGTAGAGAATTTTTGTTGAGGGAATATTCAAATATTCCCTTAATAACATCATGTTGATATCAACATGATGTTAACACCTTTTCATCCTCCAACTAGACCCCTCATCAATGGCATATTTGATTTTTTGGCTCAATTTCAAGAGCCTCATTCTTGTCCATACAAACACCTATTATGGTGGATTTAGTTTCATTCTAAGTATTTTTCCATTATCTATTCAATGATATAATTTATTCATAAGTATGATGTAATTTAAAAAAAAACCAATGATCCTCAAAGGACACCTTGCATAATTCCCATTTTTGGAACTTTAGAGGGCTTGTTTGGTCTAATGCAAACTCCTTTTTCTGTGTCATCTTTTTGAACCTACTTATTTTTTTGAGCTCTTTGTAGTGATGCTATAATTTTTTCTTGATCGTGCTCCAAAATTATTAATTTTAACTATACCTCTTTTGAGTATTTATACATCAAATCCACCATGTGGAATCTATAAATGCACTAAAATAAACTCTCATATCACTATACAATTTTATGGGGGGATCATGTTTTGAATAATGAAGGTTTCATTTTTATTTTCTGTCATCTTCTTAGGTTTGTAAGACATGCATAGTTTATTTCATTACCCACCTCTTGATATAAAATTATAATTTTCCTTTTGAGGACACTTGTAAGAACTAAAAAAGCACATACCTGGTATATAAATGCACTCATATAAAATGACACAAAACTAATTCTAAATTCCTTAAAGGGGAATTTTATACATCTATTGTGCCTCTTCAATGCATGCACCAAGTTATCAATTATAATTGGGATATTGTGTAGTGTCTTAGTTTTTTTTATCACATCAATGAATCCTAGTGATCCTCACCTCATGTGTGTGCCATTAAACTTTGTAGAACCTTTTTTTTTATTGTACATCATATTGGATTCTCATGTACACATGTGCTACATTTCAGTTGATCTACTTATACCTTTCCCTTGTTAGCATCAAGGGGGGTAGCATCATATGGTTATGCTAATTCTTCCTTGATTTTATTGGAGCAACCTTCTACTTCCTAATGGCTGACATAGACCATCTATCCTTATCTCTTCTATGGGGGGAATATTTCTTGTTCATCATATTTTGTGAGATTCTATTATTTATGTAGAGTATCATGCACATTTTAGTAGTGTATTATAGGTTAATAATGAATTATTGTTTGTGCTCCTTGATCATAGTACTATCTACATCTTCAAATTCACAGAGTATGTTTAACTTCATGCCATCTATTTATTCATGGTTTAATAGTGTATTATAGGTCACTCATGTACTATTTTGTATCTTTTATCTTGATCTACATTCTTTGGAGGTTCATTGATTCCAATACTCACCATTATCTTTGGTAGAATTTACAAATTCTAGATACTTCAGGATTTCTTCGTCTTCATGGGACATATTTTAAGGAGCTTTCTTTCCTTCTCTTTCAATTTTTTGGAGAGGAGTTTTGTTTCCACTTGGTTTTATCTATTTCTCCATTTATGAGATATCATTATTGTATATGAGAACTTTATCAAGACTTGTTTTTAGGACTCATCTTTTCAATGGTTATTTTTTTCCTTGAGTTTACAAATTTAGTACAATGGATATCCCCCAAAAAAGTTCTCTTATTTGAATGAGGTGATTATTGATTCACCCAATGTCATAGTGTGATAAACTAGCATTGTAAAATATTTATACTCCAATGATAAAATAATTAAATAATTAAATAAACATTAATTTTTAAATTATAAATATGACATAATGGTGTGAGAGTTTACATTGACCTAATGTTAATTTTCTAATTTTAACTTTAATGTTAATTTTATTTGTGAGAATAACTATTATTTCAATTTTATAAAAAATAAGTTGTGGCATTATTGAAATATTAACACTATTTTTTATGTTCAAATGTTGTATAATAATTGAACAAGTGTTAGGATTATACTATGTATAAGCTACCCATCACTTTGAAGGATAAAAAGTAAGATAAATATGTAAATAAATTTAATATTTGGAGGAACATTTTACAAAATTATAAGATCAATGACTAGCTCTCCCTAAGAGGGAGGAGCATAGCTTATATAGTGAGACTATGAGACTATTACAATGAAACCTCATCATGTAATGTGGATCCAAAAATACTATTTCTTTCTGATGGTTCGACTATTTAAGTTTTTACTTTAGTTTTTTGGGAATTTTACTTCTCATGACCCCTTATTAGCCTCGATGGCCTTTTTATAATGGGTAATGTCCCTTCCAGTTTTAATCTAATCAAAACATGGATCCAAAAATAGTTATAGATAATCACTTGTAATGGAATTAGGTTTTTCAAACAAACATTACAATATAAATTAATATACATTTTCTACACAATTATCAACCAAAATAATCTTGTTAGCATCCATGTTGAAGATACTAGATAATGTATTTTCACAATTAAATTTATGAGTTGATTTCCAAAATTTTTGTTAAACATATAATATTTATTATCCCACTTTATATCTAACACTCCATTAAGTAACATATAATTTTAGTTAATGTTTTTCTTTATAAGAATAGGGGAGAGGGACCCAAAGTAGGGTGGGTCAACTTTGGAGGTCCACGTGGACCAAAAAATTAAAAAATTTCCCACCACATCACCCTACCACTTATGCATAGGTCCTAATATTTTTTTAAAAAAAAATCGAGCACCCCGCCACCTATCAAGCACCATTTACTCCGATGTGTCCAAAACGGGCCGATATTTCCCTCTGCCCAAAACTGGAGCCCATATGCCTCCTTAATCAGTGGATATATCTATGTACTTTGGATCAAACAGATGCATGGCTCCGACAGCCTCACCACACTAAACAAACAGTTTAGAGCATTAAATGCTCGTTGCCTCCTTTGTGACATCCACTAACCAACTTGCCTTATGCATCCCTTCACATTTACTCAGACTATCAAGTGTGTAAAGTAGATATAAAGGTTCATTCAATGATCCACATTCTCATATATCCCACTCACTCTCATTCCTTTTGTTTGCAAACATTCTTGAGTGTTCGTTTGGTTTCACATCGGTATTGGTTCAACTCTCCACACTTCATTGTTTGACTCTTCATGCTTCTTCATTTGGTTCTGCACTCTCGAGAGATCCCTTTCTCTTTTAGGTGAGGTTTCTAACCTCACTCAACCCATACTAGTGTCTATGAATATGATGGTATTTTTCCATGCACTTAGTTTATTCAAATAATTTCTTTGCAAATTTTTTTCTTTCAACAATATTGATAAAATGAAATGTGGGGAGGGTTTCACTAGTTTTCTTTTCCTCTATACTCATCCATGCACTCCTAACCTTATATTCTTCAGTGCACGATGTTTACTCTGCATTGTGCTTTTCATATTTTCTTCCTTATATGAAATATGAAATGGATTTGACTAGTTTAAATGGTTTTTCATCAATATTAGACTTGTTCGACAAAATATGGAAATGGCTTGATTGGTTTTGTATTCGTGTGTTTGTCATTCCACAAACTTTAACTCTACAATTTATTTTTTTACATTTCTTTGCTATTCCAAAATATGGAAGTGGTTATACTAATATTATTATTCATAGGTTTATAATGTTTATCATTTCAAGGGTTTTTTCCATGCACTTGCATTCATGTGTTCCTCATTGCACAAAATCTAACTCTGTAATTTGCTTAAAATAATCTCAT
>VDFB02260372.1:0-45693 GCA_007258455.2 Sequoia sempervirens
TGCTATAGCCTCCTCCTCTCGAGCTCACAAACATCCTATGCCAACCTCATAGATACCAACTGTGCCTCCGCCTGGGATGCCCTCCTAACGGCCTCATCCCTCTACCTTTGAATGGCCTCCGTGTGCTCCACTACCTCCTCGGCCATCACCATGGACTCCTCCCTCACCCCCATGCCTCCTCTAGCTATCTCTATAGATCATCTCTCTCTGCTTGTACTCTCTGTAGCTGCCCCCTACCTCCTTTTCCACCTTGATGAACTCTATATCCCACTCCAGCTGCATAGCCTCTGATCCATCTTGTAGGCAGTGCACCTCCTCTTGTAATCTCTCCATGTTTTCCTGGAGTTGATCTCTCTAGGCCTCTGTCTGCCTCAACCTCTGCTCTTAAATCTGTGATTAGGATAGGGCTCCTATCAGTTCGACTGCTAGATCCTTTGGAGGAGGTTCCTAATATAGTACTATTTCCCTCTCCTCCACTATAGGGGCATATACCTCCATGTCCTTTTGTCCTCCTCCCACCTCTAGTATCCCTACATTAGGCATTGCCTCCTTTGGTATTGCCTGTGCCTCACCCCTTTGCTTGCCACCCCTCCTCCTCCTCCTCTTTGTTCTTGACTACTCATCCTCCTCTCTGAAGCCAACCACCGATACAATGGGATCCACTGTCGTGATCCTCACAGGCCTCTGTTCTAACCACCATGCAACATATCAGACTATGGTGCCTACATTGTCAGGGCCCCCTCTCCATGGCCATACTGTAATAGGGAGGTCCTCCCACATCTGCCTAGCATACTTTGTTGGAATCCTCCATCCCCATATCAACCCTGACTCTCTGTTAATTCTTTGAAACATCTGAGGCCCTAGGGGGATATCTTGTTGTATCCCGTACTGTCGGGTGACCTTATCTAGCTCGTGCATCTCCATGATAGAGGGATCTCTCCCTATTAGATAGCATCGTGAATATAAATAGGCCCTGTACAACCTGTCCCACTCTTGTCAAGATCAAAATTGGCACTCCACATATGACCTCCATATAATATCCTCCTCCCTCATATCATTAATCAACTACCGCTAGTGCTCTAGGCTCCCTACCTCATGGTAGTGGAGCATCTATTCATGCTCCTAAACTCACTAGTAAGCCACTGGGAGAGTGTCATCTCTGGCTACCACCATAAGAATGTTTTGCCTGGCGAATCAGATGTGCTCCCAGGCTCATACTTGTAGCAGTGTGACATGCGTCACACTTAGTGCTCACCTGTAACAAACCACATGCATATCCTGGTATAACTGAGCTGACACACATGGTCCCTAGGCAAAGAATTTGTCCCTCCTCTCCATGATTTGTTGAACAACCTCAATCATCTTGAGGCTAAAGAATTTGTCGCTCCTATCTGGGAGGAGGATCCCACTAATCAATCCACAAAGGTACAAAGGTGGTGGTGCTTGAACAACTCCCAGACAAGCATCAATATCTAGCTCCTTCCCTCGGACGGGAAGGTCTACAACTCCAAATACTAGCCATAGGCTCCTCTCTAATGGTCGGCTAGGCATCGCGCTAACTGTGTGTTCCCTTATGGGTAATCTAAGTATCCTCTAGACATCCTCTAGAGTCACTGTCATCTCCCCTATAAGGAGATGGAAAGTGGAAGTCTCTAAGCTCCACCGCTCCATTAGTGCTATCAAAAGAGGTATGTGGGCCAAATGTTGGGATACCCCAACATGTGCAATAGACTTTCCTGATCTAACGTTGTGTGGTCCTTAGGTGTCATGGCCTCCTGAGTCACCTCAAATATGGCCAAGTGTCTCTCCTGCATCCTCAGAGTCTCAAAGCTCTGCATCCATGTCAACCACTCTATCAGTTCTTTTTTCACATTTCATTTCTATCCTTTTCTTTTTCATCCATGCCCCGGTTTGGCAAGTTCACGTTTGTGTAAGGCAGATTCGCCTCTTCCCTCTTCCTAGCACGTTCGGCTATTAGGTTTGTGCATTCACCCCTATGTTTCTCTCTTGGTGGGTTCACTTGTTTAACAAGCGCATCTTCCTCTTCCCTGTCTAGGTGCATGTTCGCCCTTCCTATCCCAGAGGAAAAAATGTGTTCGCCCCTTTTCCCAATGGGCGAGTACGTACTTGCCCCTATAATCCTTTTTCCTTGAGTGGCGAATTCGTGTTCGCCTTTCTTCCCCATAGGTGGATTCACATCTGCCTATTTCTCGTTTGGGCAAACAAGCGTTCGCCATTTCTACCGAAGGGCGATTTCGCATCCACTCGTTCCCCATCTTGTACACCCCTGCATAAGCAAGATCACTCGTTTAGGGGAAGGGTGATTTCAAAATCGTCCCTATGGAGATGCACTCACCCCTTCCCTCACCAATTTGTCGGATAGGCGAATGTGTTACGCGGGAAGGGCGACTCCACCCTTCCGTGGTGATTGTGTTTTCCTAGACTACCCAACCCAGAATTTAAACCATACATAAAAAATTGAAATCAAATTACAAAGTTGGGTTTCAGAACCTACTTGGTGGGGTACGACTTGCCGATGGTAGTAGTCGTAGACCTCATCTGCATGGTGGATCATCTCGTCGTCGTCCTCCATCTTGCTCATCCAGTCAGTAGTCTCTCTCTCATCCAATCACTTAATGCCAAGTGTGCAAATGAAAATAGGGTGAATAGTGCATTTTCAAATTTACTATTTATAATTTTTCAATTTTTGACCCTATTTAGCCTTTTAAGTTTTGGGTAATTTTTACCCTTTATTTAGACTTTTTTAATCCTTCAGCCCCTATTCTTCTATGGGCTACCATTTGCACCCTGCATGCCTATTTTCCTCTGTTTAAAATCCATTCTTCATGTTTTTTTGTCCTCTATCACATGTTACCCTCTGTTTCTCCATATCGAGAAGTCGCCTAGAGCCTCTTTTCTTCCCCATCTGCCCTCTTGAGGGGGCATATCCTATTGTATTCCTACATTATTTTCTCCTATCCAATTTCTTTCCATACTAGGGCATCCCTTAAGGTCCTATTCTTCTATCAAATTGTCCACACTTTATTTTTCTTCAAAACACTACTATTCTAACAATATTTTGAAGGGAGGCAAAATGTAGACACCTGAATTTGACCACTCCTATATGGTCAAGTTCGCCCTTGTTTTCTCCTATTTTGCATCCTTAAACCATATTAATTAAATAATTTAGTTAATACTTCATCCTAGCCTAATGTCTCCTAAGGTATTTGATTAATTAATTGAATACCTTACCTTATTCCTCTCTAAATTAAATAAATAGTCCAATTTATTTAATTTAGTCACTTTATCCTCATGAATTAAATCAATTTATATTTCATTTTTTCTCTCTCCTCATGTTAACATCCTCCTACATCTTCCTTAATCTAGATTAGTCTAATTAATATGTGATTTAGACGTGCACATCCCTAATCATCATTAGGGTCACATCCTCCATAATTTGCCACTTGCCTCTAATCCCCCCATTAGCCTATCTAATCCTTCGTCTGAAAAACCTTAATCACTAATTAATCCTAACCTAATCCTCATGCCATTTATGGCATATGTCCTTAGTCAACTTTCATTAAATGCTTTCTTCATTTGGAGAAGTCATGTCCACCTTCTAAGGAATTTAAAATTCCTGTTTATTCCCCCTATGCATCCTAGTTGGAATTTTTAATTCTCCTTTATTTCTCTAACACCTTGAGGGAGGAATAAAGGACCAATTTAAAATTGCTCCTCAATCCCAAGGTCAAGTCTCCAAAATCAAGGGAGATTTTAGAATTTTAAATTCTTCTATTGTCACATCATCCCATAATATGGGTGGATGAGACAAGACTCCCCTTTTCCATGTCATATCCACATCACCTCTCCTCTTCCATGTCACTTGCCACATGTCCAATTGTGATGACTTGTAAGTTCTCAACTCACCCTGGCCGTTGATCTCACATCCCAGGATCAATCCTGGCCATCCATTCATTTAGAGGCATTTCCCCTAAAAATGGTGGATTTGGTCTCATTTGCAAAAATAAGCAATCAAGCACTCAATCAAGCAAACTTAGCACACTCAACCATTTTTTAGAACCAAGCTTTGAACCTCCATTGTTGCAGCCACTTATAACACTCATTTTGCATCAAATCCATTACCCATTTCCACCATTGCATCCCTCATCTCATTACCTTCATTTTGCACTAGGTTTTATGCCATTTTGCAAGCCAAGGAGTACACAAATGAACAATCAAAGGGCCAACCAAAGGAAAAATTCAAACAAGGTGAAAATTTCTATTTTCTTGTGTTTTGTTTGAATTAGAATAGGCTTATCTTGAGTGTTTGTAAGTGTTTTTCTTGTTTGCATTTATTGTTTGTTTTTGCATCTTTAGACTAGAAATTCACCTGCACACACCCCCATACTTAATGACTTCTTACAACTATCATAAAACTAATGACACATGATAGAGAGTGCCAAATATAGAATCTGAAGATTCCATGCAAGTGGGGATCCCTTTTCCATGTTGGAACTTTCTTTAAACAATAATACATAGATATTAAAAAATTGGACTCGATCTAGGATTTACAAGGTGTTCAATAATATATAGTCCCTAGTTCCTAACATATTAGAATTGTTACATTCCATGGTGCTAGCATATAAATTGAATAGAATTCCATAATGAAATCCTTTAGCCAAGACTGTGGTCACATACATGATCTTACATCTATATTTGTTAAAAGACATCTACACATGTTAATGCCATTCAACTTACAAAAGGAGGATTCCTTGTCAAATCCATAATGTGCAAAACATTATAAAGGGTTTTGGTTCATCCATCTCCATGCGCAAGAATGATTCTACCTCATCTAATGATTTCGAGAGGAGGGTTACCATCTCCATGTGCAAGAATGACTCTACCTCGTCTAATGATTTCAAGAGGAGGGTTATCTCCAAATAACACTTGTCCACTATCAAAGTTTTCATAATCTAAGAATCACTAATTTTTTAGAGTAATTTGAAAGAAGACTACATAATTAATAAACCATGTACCCTCATGTGTATGCATAACAAGGGATACAATAAAATCATCACCAACATCATCATCAAATGAGATCTAAAGTATTAATCATCATTAGACTCATTTTCCTTATTTTTTGTAGTCCTTCTTGATATGCCTAATCTTGTTGTAGTTTCAACATTTCACCTTGGATCTGCTAGAAGACTTAAATCTACCTTGAGACTTAACACACTTATAATTTTTCTTATTCTTTCCCTCATCTTTAAAATAACCTCTAATAGTTAAAAGCATATTTGACATATTCTATTTCTTACCTCATCTCCTTAGAGAGTAATGCACTGACCACATCATCAAGTTTCAACTTTGAGATAGTGCTATTGATTTCCATTACTAGGTTATCACACCGATTAAAAAATAATATGGAAGGCTTATGCACTAGTCCTCTTTGTCCATCTTCACTTCCATAGATGCTAACTAATTCACCATACTATCAAATGTATTTAGGTGCTCTGTCATAATCTCCATCACTCATCCTTAAGGAGTAAAGATTCTTCCATAAAAAAAATGTTTACTCAAAATTTTGTTTAATACAAGTTCCATAACTTATTCGAAGGGTTGTTGCTAGTGGTTTCTCTTGATACACTTGGGAGCACTAAATTTGAGAGATAAAACTAAACAAGTCTCTTTACCTTTCTGTCAATAACAAACTGACCTTCATTTTTATGCTAGAGGGTTTTTTATCCAAAAACTACTACCCACATATCTATATCAACAAGGATATCCTTTGCCTTGACCTTCCAAATCTTAAAGTTTATTCCAAAAAATCTATTCACCTTCAATCTAGAAGATTTTTTCATATTTATTTGTTAATATAAAAGATCAACTACAAAACTCCTACTCAAGCAAGGATTAATGTAAAAATAGCTTTTCTCCTACCACAAATCTAACAAGCCAAAATCTAACACCAAATGAAAGGAAACATGCTCTAAATTTCAATTAATCCTATATAGAAAGTATTGGACTTGTATTTTGATCTATATAAATTTCAACAAAATTTTGGCATAGTAATAGCTATAAGAAAGGAACACAAATAAAAGAGAGAATAAGAATAACAAAACACCACAAGACAATATCCAAGTGACATTGAAAAACCTAGCCTCCAAAGCACTAAATCCAATGGATTATTCAAGAACAAATTTAGTATAATATAATATCAGCCTTCATGCTTAAAATTGTAAACCAAAGTCAAATTTGATTCTCCACATCAATGTTATATGCCCCACTACAAAAGTAACTCCACAAATAAATTCACTCCTAATTGACCAATCTCACCAAGACCAAGAAGGGTCAAAGTAATTTCCAAGTGAGGTCATAGTAACTCCCAAGCATTCCATGTAGGTATAATAATATCACTTACACACATTTTACACGTGCCTTTAAATAACTAGTCAAAGATGTTAGTCACAATCCGTTTAGTTACACCCTCCATTCAATGACTTTCTTACAATCGTCATAAGACTAATGACATGTGGTGAAGAGTGTTTATTATGAAACCTCAAAATTCTATTCAAGCATGACACCCATTATTATGTGAGCATATCATTTACAATATTACAAAAATTTAAAAAATTATAACTACACATAAAACTTGTAAAGTGTACAACACTTATAAGAAATTATTATAATTAATTTTCAAATTTGATGTTTATGGGAAATAAGTTCATAACACTTGTATCATTAAGTTTTATCCACTTTTAATACTTTTCCCATCTTATATATATATAAAATCAAATACGTTAAGAAAAGATGCAAATTACTATCCCTTATACACACACTTGCTCATGCTTCTTTTACATTCCATCACCATTGTTTGATTGTGTTTATGAAATTTGAGCCATTGATTCATCAAAAGTTAAAATTACAATAACAAATATCATTGTGGTTGTCTTGTTTTTGCAATCGATAGTTACAAGGTCTTTTAGTGTTGATGTGTCATGACTCGAGCTTATACTAATCCACAATCACAAATGTGCTTGGTTCAAATCTATTTGATTGTCTTGCACTATTAAACACAATTTCGATCATTAATCTACCAAATTAGGTCACTCCGTCTCGTAGAGGGAACACCTTCACTATTTTTCTATTAAGAATATTAGGACTCAAGACATGAACATGTTTTTGGAAGCAATTGATACATGTGTAGTTAAGTTCACCACAATCCTCAGATTTTAAGAAAGGATCTATTCAATTTTTTATAAGAAAATGTCCATTACTTTCACAACTGTGTGTCAACTCTCTCAAAGAAAAAAGAAAAGAAATAAAAGCCACAAATTCACATTTTTCCAACATAGAAAATAGAAAAGATCAACAAATAAATTACTACCAACAAATCTATATAAACACAAAGTTCCTTTGTCTTGAGCTTCAAAATCTCAAAGTTTGTTCCAATAAACTTATCCACCTCCAATTTAAAAGTATTTGAGTTTATACCAATCAACAATCACAAATATATCTAACTTAGATATATTTGATCGTCTTTCACCATTAAACAACAATCTCGACCGTCAATCTGCCAAATCAGGTCACCTCTCTCCTAGAATGCCTTTTGCGTAATAAAAAATATTTTGAAAAAAAAAAACACAGCTCATTTAATTAATTTACGAGGCAATTTAGAGCTGACGATTTTGAATAAAAGCAAAATTATACTCTTCTTAAACAAATTTGTTCCTTAATACCCTTTTAAATATTTTTTTGTCAGTTAAACCATTAATCACCTCACGCCTGGAAACAAATTTTAACTCGCAGCCAATATTTTCGTTTAAAAGGCTGCAAAAATCTGTCTCGAACTTAAGAATTTAGTAGCTCTAAAACCCTGAAATTTTTATTAGGTTACTTTTCGTTTATTGTGAATAAATTGAAGCAGCAGCTGCAGGGAGATTGGTTTTAGTTCGTTTCATTTTAAATTAAATTATGCCTTGTTAGGGTTTCGTAATATTTTCCAAGCAAACTCTGCCCATTTTTCTCATCGACTGTCGACGGCACAATTTGTACAGAATCTTGAGGTAAGTCACTTGCCATGGTTTCAGTGAGGTTTTTTTAAAAAAAAAATATGTACGCGGCCGGATCATTTTCTGTTGTGTTCTATTTTATTTTAAAATAATTCTGTTGTTATCTGTTAAATGAAGGCATTGGTTCTGTATTTTTGTCTATGGCTAGTGTTATATCTCAATTTGTTTCTTTACGTAGAGATAATTTGAACCGGGAAATGAATTTTCTGTTTATTTGGTGATTTTAAATTTTGTTTTCTTTATTTTTGAGATTATTTTTGTCAGTTTTCCCGACAGAATTATTAAGTTAGTATTGAATGGACATCAGCTACTGTTGATGCTGTAAATGCAATGGTTGCCAAAGCTATTTTCACATAGAGTGATTAGTAGAGGTCGGATTATCTTCTATGTTAAACTAATTGCATTCTTCTTCATAAACCTCACAAATTGTACAACTTATTTCTTCACAGTTTTGTGCTAGTCTTGTACTTTAAAGACCAAATGCTACAAGGCAAGGGATTGTTTTGACACAAAATGACCAAATTTTTTAAAAATTGTGTTGAATAAATGACAAACAGCTTGGTTTTCCAGATGGGTACGTCCTCTCATATAGTTGGTTACTTGGTTAGGATTCAGTGGTACAAATAGGTACCAATATGCTTTTGATATTATTACATACTTTTCCAAAACCACATGTCTATGTTACTTCAACAAAAACAGGATTGCTACATTTGAGAGATCATCTTCTCACAGAAAAATAAAGCTAGTATCTCTGCTTTTGCATCAATTTGCAATGACTCAACATCCTTTTAGAAGCAATTCTAGACATGATTGTGTCTGGCAGGTCTATCCTTAAAGTATCAGGTGTTCGTAATTGCAAAGAATACTTCTCTTTCAAAAAAATTGATTTAAGTCTTTTGTATGCAAAAAAAATTACACAGTTTGGGATTTGTCTCTTGTGGTCTCCAATCATCTAGATTTCTTCTTCTAGTGTTGTTTTCCATTGCAAGGCACACAAAGAGTTTCTTATAATCTGCTTTTTATGCACCCTTAAAAGGTTTTAGCTGCTTTTCACTGTAGAAGGGTGCACAACATTATTTCTTCATGGTGTCATTTAACACAAATAATGTCTGTGAGCCTTAGCTTCTTTAGTCTTATCTTGACTGATGAGCTCTCATTGAGAAGTAATCAACTCAATACTTTCCACTTAAAGTATTGTTACTTCTAGTCTTCTATACTTTGACACCTATACAACCATTAATCGTTAGGTCTTGGATCTCCACTCTATTTAGTTGTTAGACTATATGAAACTTGTGTCTATACTTGTTGTACAAAACATTAATTGCATTAAAGAAGAAATATTCCTATTAGTCCATCTTCAGTTTCTCCAAATAGGCCCCAAAAATTTCCATTTGCATTTTAGAAAAATACTTTGAAGGAGTAACCTTGCAAGCACTAGGTAAATTAGCTTATTCACTCCCATATATCTTTGGATATGATGGACTGCCCTCAAATTTCAAAGCATTTTGTTTTTATCTTAGCAACTTGGAAAAGTACCATGCTCTTAACAATTGCTTTCATTTTAGTTTGGCATGCTTGCCTAGTTGTCCTCTAGGCGTGGAAATTTGCCAAGTCTATGAGAACCACTAAATTATGGCACTTGGAGAACTTAAGAAGGCAATATAATACATTGAGCAGAAGGTTTGTTTTCAATGGCTGTGAAATACCATTGGTAGCTAGCATAAATTGCAAACCATAGGGCCTTGGCGATGGGTAAATCATAGAGTTTAAGCTAGAGGGTGTTGGTTGCAAGTTGACTCCAATATTTACATTTTACTATTAGAAATTATGATAACCACAATACAATGGTCAAGTAGGTGGTGTTCTTACAATACAATGACTCTACCATTTTTTCTTGTATATATAACATAATCCCATAACCCTCCAGTCCAAACTATGTCAAACATTATACTTTGTCAGATCTTGTCTCTCTCATAATAAATCTCAAATTAGTTTGCAAAGTCCATGGTCATGAATAATGTAGTAGTAGCAATTGTCTCAATGCAAGTCTCAAAATCTCTCATGATTACTCTCTAGTACTCTACAAAACCCTTTTGTGATCTTACTTTATTCCAAAGAATACATGACTTAAAATTAATATTACATTGAAAAACTCTCAAATTACCTAGGCCAACACCGCAATATTGCCACAATAATATTGAATATTGAAAACAATTTTTATTTTAAAATTGTGTTGGGGGTTACATGCTACTTGTAAATAGTGCAAAGATTTGAATTTAGCACAGTGACTTCATAGTCGTAAAACCCAATTTATGTTCTTTGTCCCACTTAATAAGATTACTCTCTACAATAATCTTTCGTTATTACATTGATAATAAGATTAATATTACATTGAAAAACTCTCCAATTACCTAGGCCAACATCGCAATATTGCCACAATATTGCCACAATAATATTGAATATTGAAAACAATTTTTATTTTTAAATTGTGTTGGGGGTTACATGCTACTTGTAAATAGTGCAAAGATTTGAATTTAGCACAGTGACTTCATAGTCGTAAAACCCAATTTATGTTCTTTGTCCCACTTAATAAGATTACTCTCTACAATAATCTTTCGTTATCTTACTTTATTCCAAAGAATACATGATTTAAAATTAATATTACATGGAAAAACTCTCAAAGCACCTAGGCCAATGCCCCAATATTGCCACAATAACACTGAATATTCAAAACAATTAAAAAAAAAATTGTCTTGGGGGTTACAAGCTACTTGTAAATTGTGTGAATATTTGAATTTAGCACGGTGCCTTCCTAGTTGCGAAACCCAATTTATGTTCTATATGACAAACTGCCCACTTAATAAGAGTGGAAATAAAGCCGCTCTATTTACAACAATCAATATTTACTAATTAATGAAAACAATTCAAAATGATAAACAAGGGCTTGTAGTTGCTCTCGCTAGTCTTTGCATTTCCTTAGTTTGCAAAAATAAATTGTTTGCATAAAAAGTTTTGGCATGACCCACGAATAATTTAATTTTGATTACTTTGTGGAAAGAAGTCAAATAATATATAATTTTTTTATTTTATTTTTTTTGATACGTAAGATGTGGGGATAGGGGCCCACTCCCTTTATTAAAAAGTAAGAAAATTACATAAAAATGCCAGAACACAGAGCACGAGCAGAAAACTAAAGAATCTCCAGAAGAATATAGAAGAAAGGGGTAATCTAAAGAGACCTACATAAGAAAATGACGAACAAATTTCCAGAAATGATACAATGGAACCCAAGAAGAGAAAACATAGCACAACGACTCAAAGACTATGCCCTACACGATTTTCGAAAGAGAAGTGCCTCCAAAGTCCGTTGCGAACCTGCTTCCACCACTTCTAAACCTTCAGTGCGAAGCTTTTCCGCAGTAGACTTCCTTTCGACCTTTTGCTTTAAACCGCAATCAGGTTTAGATTTGCCACTTAAAGATTGAGAAATCCCAAATTTCTTGGGGGTATCCAGAGAAAAATCATCATAATAGTCCTGGTAATGCCCCTCCAAGTCCTCCATGAAAGGGAAAGTGCCATCAGAATTAGAGCCATCATCCTCCGACCCAGATAGAGAATCAAATGGGCTCACATGAACAGGGACAATAGGAAGAGAGGAAGGACTCACCTGCTATTCCAATATCGGAGAAGAAGGATCTACCTATTGATCCAAAACCGGCTCCGACACTAGGGGAGGATCGAAGAACTTACCATGATTCCTTGAAATGAACTTAGTGTCAGGAGCACCACCCTTTTTGATCCGCCTTTTCAAGCAAACATTCCTTGCCCCTATTGAACACTTGAGGGAACAAGACCTTGTGTCCAAGCTTATTGTAGCGGAAGCACCGGAAGGGTAAACCCTCATAATTTAAAAATTGAGTCTAGACTCCATGCGAAGATTGGATCCGGATAGAATGAGAGAGGGGTTTAGAAATATCCACCATTGCACACGCCCTATAGAATCTGTGATCTGAAACCACCCCATCCGAATCAAGCTTTACAAAGGACCCCACCTGATTGATCATATTGCTAAGCATATCCTCATTTCGAAGTACCAAAGGTAGGTTGTAAAGCCTGATCCAAATAGGAATAAGAGTAATCTTCGCAGAGGCCGGGTCAAAGAAAGGCGACCAAGGCGAAATAAAGAGGCTAGAGCGCCCCAGAAACCATGGTCCTTTCTGCAAGACAAAGTTGCAATCCTCCGTAGAACAAAACGATACCAGGAAAAAGCCAAAATCCAAGGATTCTACCGAAGGGAGAGACAAATTACTCCAGGTACCTTTGATCCAATTGAAAATAGAGGAAACCGATGGACGCCTATGTAGGCATCTTAGAACAACCGAACGAACACCCAAATCCTCCGCAATAGCATTAATACAGTCATCAGAGATGCTAAATCCGCTGGCTCATTAGAAAAGGAGACAACCGAATTCCCTAGAGAGAAACAATCATCGCCAGAATGATGGTCATTATCCTTATTTGGCAAAGAGGAGGGAACAGAGGGAACTAGAGAGCTGGGCGGAATAGGGTTTTCCTGTGAAACAAAGTTTTGGCAAAAATTAGAGCACACAACATAAGGGTTTGCCCTGTTTCGGCATCCATCAACAGCATTCAACATAGGACCAGAAGCATCCCCCGCCTCATTAGGATCCAAATGTGCGAAGGTCTAAGAGGGAGCCTTCGACAGAGTATCCTGAGAAACCCGTGAACGAAGATTATACCAGTTCCTTCCCTCACCCACCACAGCAGTTCGACCACCATGCCTTGCACCAGGGATGCGCAAAGAATTTCCTGACGGTCGTTTTTGCATGCCACCGGGTTTTGGAGCTCCATCCCCATGCGCAGCCAAAGCAATAGAGTCGCCAGTGTGAGCAGCGCTAGGAGAGCCCTCGCACATTGTCGCCATAATATATAATTAGTATACATTTCTTAAATACATTTATATGCAACCTGTTGTATTTTAAAATTGCAAACAATATAATTTAAAATAAAATAAAATTGTGGAGTAATAATTTCTTAGCAAGAGCAATCTCAACCCCAATTAGCGGTGGGGTACTAAGAGTTTGCAACAACTTTAGATGAGTTAATTTGTTTATTTTGTTTGCAAAATACAAGTGTAATTATTGACTTGCACTCTCCATGGGACCACAAGGTTTAACTCACTTTTTTGAACAGGTCTTGATATATAGGTTGGATAGAATATATTCCTAGAATTTAATTACTTTATTCTATATTTTTTCAAGTCTTGTGCTTGATAGATTTGCAACTCAATTCAGAGGTTCATCTTATCCTTGAAATTTAGTAATTATGGGCATGTATAAGAAAGGTAATGTGTTCTTGTATAAGGTTCATTTTTGAGAAGGGAAAAAAAGGAGCCATAATAGATTACTCTTGAAATCTAAAGAATGATTGAAGTTGTTAATGTTGATTTGATTGTAAGTGTTATTAATTATTTTAAAGCTCTTATTGTTTCCACCACTTACCAAAATTAAGATAATCCCAATGGCATGCTTGAAGGAGATTTAGTTTATAGTGCATCAGTGACCTCTAAGTTGTTGAGATGGTTATGTTTCTTCTTGTGACATTTACTAATTTTCAGTATGGATTTTAGTTTGACAAAGATTTAGGATGTATATACAACTTTATGATAGTGTGGTGATAGTGTGGTGAGGTGATTTAATTTAAATGCCAAATCATTTTGAGATGCTATTGGATCATTATGTGCCAAGTTTAGGAGAATTGGTGAGCAATTAAAGGGCTCATGTAAAGGCCGTTTTTTAAAATGTGAGCTTGTTTGAATTTTTTTGGTTAGCTCTATTGGTTTTGTTCTGTCATGTTACTTGTACAAATTATGATATTAATCTAAACAGTTGTGGCTTGGAATGGCTTGTCAAAATACTAATGGACATTTTCATATTTTCTAGATGTATGTATAGTTGTTTTATGTTTCGTGGGTGAATAATATTTGTATATGTTGACATGACTTGGTATTTCATGTATTTCATTACGAAATGACATTGAATGGTATTTTGTAGTTCCTACCTTTACATGTGTCTAATTATTTTGTGTTTACGTGCTTATTTTTTAGGTGTAACAAAATACTTGGGCCAGTGGAAAATCTTCAAGGAATTAAAGATGAGGATAATAATGGTTGGGTATAGGGAGAAGATGATGGTATTCCCTTGATGTGAAAATCAAAGGAATTATATAGATACCCAATTACTAGAATTTGCAAGAATTGAAGGAACCTCTTCTTTTTCTTTCAAACCACCATGCAGAGTGGTAAATCTTTTCCCCCTTTTATCCTGTTTATTGACTTCAATTTTTCTTGCATTTGTACTTTTAGGGTTTGATACCCACTATTTTTGCTTTGTTGAGGGCATTGCTCATGTGATATTTTTTGAAATGAATGCTAGTAAGGTTCTAAGGCTATTTTTGCTATTGAGAGAATTTAAGCGGGGTTCAAGCATTTTTTACTTTTTTTGACATAACATTTATGTTTATAAGGATTTAAGGTTGTGCTTTTCTGTTGAAGCTATTGCCCATATATATATATATATATTTTTTTTTTCGTTTGAGAACATTTAATTAGGGTTTAAGAATTTCTTAGAATTATTGTTCATTACATTTATGTTGGTACCGAGAGTCGAAATGTTGCTTAGTTAAACGCTCGTTTGGGGTTTGGCTGCTGATTTAATACCGTTGAGAAAAAGGCATTCATGCTTTTTTGTTCATGAATCATTTTACACAATAAACAAGAAATCAGAAACCCTGGATAAATTTATGAGCTTATTGTGAATATGGATCCTTCAAAGAATTCTTTTCAGGCTTCAAATGTAGAGAGAGTTGTTAATTGACATAGAATTGGGTTTTACTGCTCATCCTCCAGCCACCTAAAAAACATATTTAAAAAAGAAAAAGAAAAAAAACTCATGAACTCATTATGAACTGAATAAATCTACAAGGCTATGTCAATGTGATCTCCATTATCTATTTCTTGTGGACTTCAAATGTCAGGTGAATGGCCACCTGACATAGGTTTGGGTTTCTAGGCATTGCAGTTACTGCTTCATTATTTTGTTTCTTTAGATGTTTTTGGGTGCCGGTGCTTTATTTTGCATTCTTCTTCGATGATGTTTTATTCTAATTATCAGGAGAGTTACTACTTGACATAGCTTTTGATTATCTCTACCCTGTATTCCTTCCGAGCTTGAGGTTGTTAATCTTGCACTGTAAACAGAACTTTTATGGTTTCATTATTAACTACAAAGTTATGTTAATCTGAACCCAATTATGGATGTCTTTTCAAGTTCAGTTGTGGGTTGTCTCTTGACATAACTTTGAGTTTGTAATTGTAAACAAATCTACTGCTGAGAATAGAGGCTAAGGGTTCTATATGTATTCTCAGATTCCAGAATTCTATCAAAGATCCTAAGACACAGTTTTTGACTTCCAGATTTGTTGATATTCAATGTGCTGAATGCAGAACATTATTTGATTTCTATGTTTGCATATCAAGGAAGGATTCGCCATAAGTATGAGAGGAAACCCTGCCTCTAAGAGACACGTCTCATGAGAGGACGTGTCTCCACAAGTGGAGACATGTCCACTCATGGGGTGTGTTCTTTAGAGCGCGGGTTTAAGATAACACACAGTTAATGATCCGTTAGTATAACACAAATATACTAGATGGCGATTAAGAATATAAATTCCGATTTAGAATATAACATCAAATATAATTCGGATTTTATACTCATAAATTTGTTTGATATGATTTCCAGAAAAATAAAGATAAACTCAATCAGATATGAAAGACGATGGTGCTTGCAGCAATCGTCCTCCATATCTAACCAACGCTATCATTTATTAACATTCCCTCTTAGCTAGGGAAGATATTTCAAATCAAATAACTAGAGATATCACCTAAACACGTGATATCTAAGACATGGTATGATTTCTTAATATTGTCAAGTCACATGACATTCTTCATATCATATCTTTATTATGGTATGTGCACTGACATCAAGTCACATGATGTCTACCATAATTCATGGTATATCCATGGATATAAATATCCACCATGATTATCTCTTAAGGATCATAATGATCTACAAATGATATCAAGTCCCATGATATCAATAAGAGATACTATCATGACATGTCCATTAATATCAAGTCACATGATATCTCTCATGATAGTTTAATCATTGTAGAGTCGTCACTTTACAATGTCAATTACAAGTGTTCATTATTAGAAAGATTGTCACCTTTCAATAATGCACACAGGGGGAGTAGGCCCATAAAGTCATGGAGTCACACACATGACAAAAGAGTTTACACATTAAACATCTTTATATAAATTAGTACAATTTATAAACAATTTGTATTTTAAACATAAATAACAAATTACATTTCAACCATACCAAGTTTCTTCCTGAAGTGCTCCACCTTGATGCGGGAGAGAGGTTTGGTGAGAATGTCTACAGTTTGATCATTTGTACTAACATACTCCAGCTAGATCACTTTCCTTTCCACCATGTCTCTAACATAATGATAGGAGATCTCAATGTGCTTAGATCTATCATGGAACATAGGATTTACAGAGAGTTTGATGCAACTCTGATTGTCACAATGAATGATTGTAGGATTTAAGGGTTCACCAAAGAGTCCCACAATCAACTTACGTAGCCATATTGCTTCTCTTGCTCCCATTGAGGCTGCAATGTATTCTGCTTCTGTTGAGCTCTGTGCAACTGAAGATTGTTTTCTGCAAATCTAGGAGATCATAGCTGATCCTAAACTGAAGCGACATCCTGATGTGCTTTTTCGATCGGTTACACTTCCAGCCCAATCTGAATCAGAGTACCCATGTAGATCTAGATGACCTTTCTTGTAGAGAAGACCATATCCAATAGTGCCTTGAAGATATCTAAAAATATGTTTCACTGCCATTAAGTGAATTTCCTTTGGTTCACACATGAACTGATTGAGAACATTCACTGCATAACAAATATCAGGTCTGGTGCTAACCAGATACATCAAGGATCCAATCATCTGTCTGTAAAGGGTTGGATCTGCACACTTGGATTTTGCTGCTGCTTCTTTCAACTTGTGAAGGTTGGTTTCCATAGGTGTAGACATCGGTCTACAGTCTAGCATTCCAAATTTCTTTAGGATATCAATAGTATACTTTCCTTGGTTTAGAATGATGCCCTCAGATTTCTGCCATACTTCTAAACCTAGAAAGTAGTGTAAAATGCCCAAGTCTATCATGTCAAATTCAACAATTAGATCCTGCTTCCCTTGAGCAATGAGATGATCTCCTGTTATCAATAGGTCATCAACATATAAAATAATTATCAGCATATCTCCATTGATTATCTTGAAGTAGAGGTTGGAGTCAGCATCATTCTTTGAAAATCCTAATCCCAAGAGATAGCTGTCAATTCTTTCATACCAAACCCTGGGAGCCTGTTTAAGTCCATAGAGGGCTTTCTTTAATCTGCATACATGTGAGTCAGAATTATATATCACAAAGCCTTCGGGCTGTTCGAAATAGACTTCCTCTTCATTAGCTCCATTCAGGAAGGCAGTTTTCACATCCATTTGATGGATCTTCCAACCTTTAGCTGCTGCAATGGCTAACACTGCTCTCATTGATGTGTAACGGGCAACAGGTGCAAACGTTTCTTCGTAGTCAATACCTTCCTTTTGAGAAAAACCTCTTGCCACAAAACGTGCTTTATATTTTTCTATACTGCCATCAGCAGCATGCTTGATTTTGAATAGCCATTTGGAAGAGACAACAGATTTCTCTTTTGGTCTAGGCACTATATCCCATACATCATTCTTAAGAATAGATTGATATTCCTCAGTCATTGCATCCTTCCAAGCTTGAAGTTGGAGAGCTTCTGTGACACTGTCAGGTTCTGAGTTTAAGATGTTGTTCATTAGAGCAACACAGCCAGAGAAACGTTTGGGTCTTTTACTCTCCCTGAACGTTCCTTTGGGTGCTGCAAGAACCTCAGCTTCTTTGAGCATCTTCCTGGCCCAAAGTGGTCTCTTTCTATTATTGTCATTTGGATTCTCACTTGATGGAGGTTCGTGTGACATTTCCTCAGAGTGCTCCCTCTGAATCTCAGAATCAGGTTCCATTTCAGGTACTCTGGGGGAAAGGGTTTCTATCTCGGAGGAGCTTCTAGCCATTTTGAATGCAATGTCTTCTTCAAAGATGACATCTCGACTCAACTCAATTTGATTCTGCCCGGGAATGTAAATCCTGTAAGCTTTGGAAGTTTCACTATAGCCCATAAACACCCCCTTCTTTTCGGAAGGTTCTAGTTTGAATCTCTTCTCTTTAGGTACATGGATATAGACAGGACAGCCAAAGATCCTAAAATGACTGATGTCCGGTTTCACGCCGGTAAAGGCTTCTTCAAGAGTTTTATTATCAAGATGGGAATGAGGACATCTATTTTGGATATAGACAACAGTCCTAGAAGCTTCTGCCCAGAAAGAAGTATCAATGTTTTGGTCAAGTAGCATTGCCTTAGCAGCTTCTACAATGGTTCTATTTTTCCTTTCAGCAACCCCATTTTGTTGGGGATTGTAGGCAACTGTGAACTCCCTCTTAATTTCGGCATCCAAGCAAAAATCCTTAAAAATCTCAGAGGTGTATTCTTTCCCATTGTTTGTCCTTAAGGTTTTTATTTTCTTTCCGGAGAAGTTTTCAGAGAGGGCTTTAAACTCTTTGAACCTTTTGAGGATTTCTATTGACTCTTTACATTTAAGGAAATAGAACCAGGTTTTCCTAGAGAAGTCATCTACAAATATGACATAGTATAGAAATCCTGCTTTAGAGGGTACAGACATGGGTCCACATAAGTCTGAGTGAACCAATTCTAACACATTTAGAGTTTTGCTCAAACTATTTGGAAAGGACCCTTTTGTATTCTTTCCTAAGGCACAACCTTTGCAAGTTCCTTCATGAGATGGTTTAAGCTTAGGTAAGCCTGTTACAAGTTTTCCTACAGAAGGTAGGGCACGGAAATGAAGGTGTCCTAATCTTCTATGCCAAATCTCATTTGAATCAAAGGTGTCAAGGGTAAGGGCTTGATAGACTTCAGTGCAAAGTTTGTAAAGGTACCCTTGTCTCACACCTATGATTTGGGCTTTCTGATTGTTGAGTTCTTAGGCCAAGTAAGAACTTTTCCATCTATAAAGGTAACTCTATAACCATTGTCTTCAAGGGTAGAGATGGATATAAGATTCCTCTTTATTCCAGGTACAAACAAGACTTCAGTGAGTTGAAGTGAAAGCCCAGATTTCAACTTGATGGAACAAGTTCCAACCCCTCTTACTGGGTGTGCTGAATCATCCCCAATGGTTACTTCTTCATCAATCCTTTCTGTCAAAGTATCTAAGTGTTCTCTGAATCCTGTGATATGTTTAGAGGCACCACTGTCAATTACCCAGTCGAGAGTGAAGTCGGATACTTGACTAGAAAGGGCTGAATGGAACACAAAGTTCTCAGGTTCATGATCTGAATTTGACTTTCCTACTTTAGCAAAGGAAGTTTGTTGTTTAGTCCTATCAGGGCACTTCATTGCATAGTGACCATATTGATCACATCTAAAGCATTGTACTTGACAGATATCTTTCTTCTTATGAGATCCCTTTCCTTCGGAATTTCTCTTTCTTTTGGAAGACCCTTTCTTGAAGGAGATTTTCTTATTCTGCTTATTAGACGATGTGTTGAGAACATGAATATCTTCATCTACGTTTTTCTGTTTGTTTTCTTTTGAGGAGAGCCTTGTTTCTTCTTGAAGGCAGTCAGTTCTTAGCCTATCAAACTTAGGGAGTTTGGATCTTGCACTTATTCCTTGAACAAATGACTCCCATGAGTTTGGTAGGCCTCCTAGTGCAATTAGAGTTAGTTCTTTGCTATCAATCTGATACCCAATTGTGGATAATTGATCTCTCAGTTCAATAATCCTCATGAAGTATGCATTAATGGACTCTCCTTTGTTTATTTGAGCATTGTTGATTTGCCTTTTTAAAGCAAGAGTCCTGCAGGTGTTGTTGATCTCATAAGTTTTCTCAGGAGATTTGAACATATGGTATGCAGTTTCATGTTTTGCTAGGATGGGCACTATATGATCCCTAACTGCATCTACAAGGATTTTCATGGCCTTTTCATTGTTTTCTACCCATTGAGTTTTCTCAGGTTCAGACTTAGGTTCCTCCAAATTTTCTCTCACAAGTGAGTCTAGCTTATGTTCCTTAAGGATCATCATGAATCTAAATTTCCATGATGTGAAATTGTCTGCTCCTGCAAGGTGATCTTCAAATCTGATCACACTTGACATTATGAAGAATGTGAATAAATTCGATTTTTAGAAAATACGAATTTTCTGGAGCAAACTGATATTAGATTTGTTTGGGATTTGCACAACGTGGCTCTGATACCATGTAATTGTAAACAAATCTACTGCTGAGAATAGAGGCTAAGGGTTCTATATGTATTCTCGGATTCCAAAATTCTATCAAAGATCCTAAGACACAGTTTTCGACTTACAGATTTGTTGATATTCAATGTGCTGAATGCAGAACATTATTAGACCAATGTTCTGCATTCTGTAAGTGTTCTTTAGAGCGCGGGTTTAAGATAACACACAGTTAATGATCCGTTAGTATAACACAAATATACTAGATGGCGATTAAGAATATAAATTCCGATTTAGAATATAACATCAAATATAATTCGGATTTTATACTCATAAATTCGTTTGATATGATTTCCAGAAAAATAAAGATAAACTCAATCAGATATGAAAGACGATGGTGCTTGCAGCAATCGTCCTCCATATCTGACCAACACTATCATTTATTAACAAAGTTTTTGAGCATTGCACATTTTGTTTCATTAATTTGGTTTTTAAGGATTTTTTGTCTGCTTTATGTTTTTGTTCTATTTTGGTTATGCTTCATTCTGATCGTCTGTAGACTAGCTACTTAAATAGTGTATGTGTTTTAGCCTTTTAGGCGTATCACTTGTTGCTTCATGTATTTGTTTCTTTAGCATTTGCTGTTGTTTTATGGTTTTGTATTAGTCTGGTGAAAATAGGCTATGGAGGTGCACTAGACATTCCTATTTGGACATTACCATCTGAATAATTTGTTCAATATGTTTATATTTGCAGACACAGAGGGTGCAGGTGATCAAAATGACTTATTGACTCAAGAGCTTGGGTGGTACATTCTCGGGGAAAATCAGGAATATGTTGGCCCTTATACTGTTGCTGAACTGCAAGGTAAGTTGGTTTGGTTCTCATTTTTGTTTTGTTAATTTCAAGTTCTTAAGGAAATATATTTTTTCTTTTGCTTGGTAATTCTTGCGTTTAGTTATGGGCGAGTTATTAGTTTTTAGACCATGGCAAACAGATTCTGCAGTCAGAAAATTTAGTTGAAACTGCAAGGAGCTTAAAACAAAAAACTTCATTAAAAAAAGCAGATATGAGTACTCTAAACTACAAACACATACTACTGAAAATATGAACAGCGAATACTCACAGATATGAATTCTCAATACTGCACCAATCTTCTATTAACACTGAAATGAAATACATGGCATTGGAATGAAATTTTAGAAAAGAGACTCTATATGCATCTAACTAAGAGAGTATGCATCTTCTATTAAAACTAGAATATGTACCCTTTAAATTGACAAATGCACTATGAATCTAACTAAGAGACACTAATTGAGTTATCAAGTAAAGCTCCAAGTTAAAGCTTACAACTCACTGGATTGGCACTCAATTTGACTGAACAATCAACTAGTCTGACTAATCAATTAACCTAGTTCAACAATTAATAGCTCCTAATCAAAGTAGTTAAGGTTATGATACATCCACAAATCACTCAAGTCTCAAGTAGCTAATTGGGTGCTAATCTTAAAGAAGATTCCCTACATAGTTGGGAATTATTCTCTTATATAACTACATCCTCTCTGTGTTGATTTCTCATCTGCACAGTAACCAAGGTGAATGCTGCCATCACTGATGACCATGTTGATGCTGATGCTGCTTGGTTGTGCCTTCAACACACCTGCACACAGACTAACGCTGCTGGTGGGTATGCTTCTGTGCTGAGGGGAAACTGCAGAGTACTGCTATGTTACCATTTCATCCCTTGCAGGCTCCAGATCCGGGTCCAGTTCAAACTTGGTTCAGATTCCAAGTTGATCCGGCTGGGGATTTTGGCATGTGGCTTTATTTTTTACAGTGGGTTTGTTCCAGAAGAACCTGTGCAAATCTGTCTAGAACGCATTTTTTATAATGATTCCCTGTGAATCCATCAAAGATCCATGCCTTCTTTTTGTTTTTTTAAAACTTTGACTGTAACAAATATGTAACCGTAAAGGGAAGACTGCTGGGCATGATTTCTTGCTTGCTGCTTTGCTTTTGCCAGCTTTGCCCTCCTGATCATGCAGATTTATTCGTTTTGCCAGCACCACAATATAATATACAAATTTTCCACTCCCTTAGGGAAAACTGCATATTAAAATTCACTAATATAGCATGATGCATAGGGCTCCATCAGAGACATGATTCCAATAGAGATGTATATAAAAGAAAAATATGATTAATGTGAGGGTAACTTAGGAAGCAAATAAAATAAAAGCATTACAGTTAAAGGACGGGCTTACAAAAACAACCACCATACATAATGCAAAATTCTTTAGCAAACAATGGCCAAAATTCGCCATGGTCTTATTTGCTACCAAATATAAAGTTAAATTTTATTTAGGTTTTTATTTATTCAGTTTATATACCAATATAATATATACTAATTTTCCAATCCCTTAGGGAAACCTTTATATTGAAATTCACCAATATAGCTTGATGCATATGGCTCCATCAGAGACACGATTCCAATAGAGACATATGTAAGAGAAAAATATGATTAATGTGAGGGTGGCCTAGGAAGCAAATGAAATGAAAGCATTACAGAGAAAGAACAGGCTTACAAAAGAAACTACCATACATAATTCAAAATTCTTTAGCAAACAATGGCCAAAATTTGCCATGGTCTTATGTGCTACCAAATATAAAGTTAAATTATATTTAGTTATTTATTTATTCAGTTTATATACCATGGCGGATGAGTGGAGATTAGGATGGAAAAGTATAAACTTTGTTTAGTTTTTCCTTTTGACTATTTAGTTTATTTATTTATAATCTATTAGTATATCGTATATTATTTTAATACATTGTAAGGTTTATAAATATTTCTGTACATTAAAAATATTAGGATGAACCCAACTCCTTTTTTATATGGAGATTGAGACAGTGTACTGCTATGTTGCCGATTCGTCCCTTGCTATGTTTTATAATTTTTATATATTTTGTATGGATAAACCCAACTCCTTTTTTATTTGACTGAATCCATGCACCGATCCCCTGAACCTGAACCTGAACCTGAACCAATACCAAGATGGGTCACTTAGGTGTACTGCTACATTGCCAAGGGAAGAACACCTTCAGAGCAATATGGGTAAAATTCTTAATACTCCCTCTTTGTAGAGAAAGATATTCATCACCAAGACAAGATACTATAACAACATCTTGAACTTCCCCTCTGTTAGGGGCATCGTCATCATGTTGACCATTTGTAAAGGCCACTGTCTCAAACTCCTCTGGATGAAAATTGACCTGGTTTAGGGCTACTTTTTCTAATGATCATTTGCTGACCATCAAACTCAGGGATACATTGTAGATTTGTCATGCAAGAAATTGAAAGAAAATTCTTTGGTAAATGAAGAACATACAAGACATCATCTAGCTTATGAACATCACTTGAAGGAATGTGGAAGGAGATAGAGCCCAATCCAGTAATTGACAAGTGGCATTATTGCTCAACTCCACTTGTATGCCATGCCTTTGTTCTTGAAGTTTGTTGAATGCCTTATTGTTGAAGGTTCCATGTTTGGATTCTCTATCACATAGCACCCTACACTAGAAACAATCTTGCATACTTTTTCTTCCTCCAGCGAAAATTTTCCCTCCTCTAACAGCTCCTTGATAGGATGCTCAAATATGCATCCCAATTCTCTGCTATTACAGACAAATCTTTTAACCAATCTGGGTCCAGCATTTTGACTGCTGTCCATTTTTGAGCAAGGAAGGGCAGTAGTATCTGCCATTACACCTGCTGTCACTATTTGAAAAAGAAGCATTAATTTTAGTTGGCAGGAAGGAAGATGTTCCTTTTGGCATATTTGGATTCTTGTTCTCTTTAACATTTTTCACTTTATTAGACCTTGAAACACCACCGACTTGCTTTTCTTCACACTCCATCTTTTTCAAATTGTAATATATTTAAATTTTAATATTTTGAAGGTTTATGTTATTTGAATTTAGTCATGAAAATGTTCTTGAATTTTATTGGTTGATGAACATGTTTCAAATTTTATCTTTGCCAAACTCAGACACAAACATGAGCCTTGTGACTTAGTTAATGATCATAAAATTGTTTCCATTATTCATAATTTATGGATTTGGATATCCATGTCATAAAAAATCAAAATATAACATGCCATAAGCTAGGGTTTATGGGAGCCTGCATTGCACATCCCAATTCCACTCACTTCATAATGGCTATTGCTAGGGTGCTTTGCTTATGTTCTTGAAGCATCTCCACCATTGCTATTAGCTTTGCGTTACTGTTGGCTTGATCCACTGATAGATGGCTGTTTTTGAAAATATAGGATTGTGGATTAAACTCCTCCAACTAGGTTGGGGATAGATAAGTCCCCATGATTTGCTTTTGGTAGAGGTGAAGGTTGTAGTCGACAAGGTCATTCAACCTTTGCATTGCCAAACTGTTGTGCTGAAACATACTCCATTTATACTCACATCTTGAAGCTCTTTATGATTGGCTCAGAACACAAACAATTCTTAGAAGTTTCGACACCTTTATGCCAAAACTCTCTTGCCATACACCTGAACCGAGAAATATAAAATTTGTAAAAAGTCAATATTCGAGAACAACTAAAGTATAAAATTAAACATACTTTTACCTTGCCTGCAGTGAAGTTCCACTATAACTTCAAATAGTTGGAGCAAAAATATCTCCTCAACAAGTTTATCAATATTGGTCTTGCCTATAATCTTTGCTCTTATCTGGGTTTGGTTCTGTACTCTATTGACTGTGAAAGGCCATCTAAAATCCCTTCATTGGCCCTAATTTTTTTGAGATATTGTAGCACTGGATTCAAAAAGTAATCAACATGGAGTGTGTTATGGAGCTGCTTTTGCTAGTGCCAGTCATTGATCTCAAATGAGATAGTATTTGCTGTCCAGATGGTCATATGTGACAAACAACCTCCTTGGCCTTGTCAACTATACAGAGAATATTAACTAAGTTATTTTTGATCAGTAAAAAGTGAACTTAAACAAACATAACATTTATACAATAAGCAAAAGAAAGGGAAAAAATGACTCACACCTGCAATCTTGTTGGTTTGGAACCCAAAAGTTGGTGTCATCAAATACTCAGTCTTAGAATGTCAACCATAACATTGGTCTGTGAATAAGTATTGTGACCATTCTCTAATGGCAAACATATGGATCAAATAAGATTTCACAGGATTGCAATGTGATAATTGTGGTGTCAAATTGTGTGGTGCCAGGTTGGTTCAGTTTCTTGTTCTTTATGCATTTCCTTATTAAAGTGAGGAGCCAAGCATGATTGTAAATATTTGCAACTATTTTTGGCCTTGCTTTATGTTGGTAAATAATTTTGTCACTGCAAATAACCAAGACTCGCCCAACGGGCAGTGACAATGTGAACCAACAAATGGATGATTTGTTATGAGATTAACAAATATCCTCTGCGTTTAGAGGGGCAGCTCCCTCATATGATATAATTTGGGTTTTTGAATATAAGAAATCAGAGGTGTGCTTTTAACCAGAAAGCAGAAAAGGCAGACAAACACTTGTTCATAACCATGATACAAGTGCGATTGAAATGGATTTAAAACTGCTAACTAATGCTGAAATGAAACTGGCAAACCATTAACATCATGACCCACAGATCAGATTATTAAAAGTTTGCTGACTCGATTCACTGCAATTCCGACTCTTACTGCAGATAAATAAACAAAATATCAAAGAATGACACATCCTCACAGGGAAGGAACATTCAAACGCTTATCAAAGCTCACAGACTCATTCATAAACATTAATATTTCATTTAAAAATCACTGCACACAGACAACGATCATCTACGACAAATAATAAAAAATGCAAAACTTTATTGTTCTTCATCCCAATCTCTTGGACAGACTGAAAATCAGACCAAAACATCTAATCACTCCATCCCCCACAGCCCTCACAGAGGCTCCCGGTTGAACAACAAAAAGATCCCCTCAATGTTTTTCGATTACATATTTAAAGGTTCTCCATCAGCTTTTAGGTTTCCCGTAACTGTTCCTTGAAAATTAGTTACATAAGTATAGTCTTCATCTTCGTAATCGCTTCTTGAAGATTCTTCTCTTTCCTGCCTAAAGCCTTGGAACTACCTCTTGATTCAGGGTAAACTTTCTCCGTAACTGTAATTTCCCTGAATAAGATTCTTTTCTTGGGCTTTCATATGCTGGCATAAAAGTTAAGACTGTTCTCCATGTGTTCCAAACTAATATGGCCGACGACAGTGGAACCTTTTGAATAAATGTACATCTGTCTCTTTAATAGTAATGTGGACGTGCATACACTTTTTGTCTCAATATATCCTCAAAAATTTGATGGATTATGTTAGAAGTAGCATTGCACTATAAGCAGTTATTCACAATGATGCTGGCGGACAAGAAAATTAGCTAAGATCCTTGCTGAAGGTTTGGGCACTTGACATCACATTTCAGTACCAAGGTTGTCAACACACAATTTGAATGGGAAGATGACTGAGCCCCATACAACATCTTCCTTGTAGCCATTGGATTACTGGAGGCTCTTCAACTCTAATAAGTTCATGGGCTGAAATTCTTCCTTGCATTTATCCAACCTCTGAAGTAGGAAAACATCCGCAACCTCGCAATCTTCGATTACTATATAATTTGCGTGAATGATTCTATGTTTATGAATACGGCTAATAGCTCCACGAACAGCCTTCGCAATTTATCCTTGATAATGCTGTAGCTATCAACTGTGGGTTGGGTTTTTCTTGTTTCAGCTGTAGTGCTAAATTCATAAAAGCATCTATTGCAGTAATCATGATATGATGCCCTTTAGTAGTTTCGCATTTTTTCCGGACTATCAGTAACATAGAGGAATTTCGAGACTCCTTTTGGATCCACATCAGTCCATTGGCCGCTTTCAAGAATCGTTTGGCAACATCACCTCTTAATGGTAATGCATGCCCTGCCAAATCCACGAGTTACATATCCCTATTTCAAAACTCCCATATTTTGGTGAGTTGTGGAGTTGAGCTTTATGTCCAATAATTGCATTTGTTGGTGAAACATTGAGGTTTCCAAAATTATCTTTGGGCTCTGATATCCCTTTCGAAACTAGTACATTATACCGCCTTATCTCTTTTGCGTTTCGATAAAAGAGGTGTCAAATATCTATAGAGTTGCGAAGACCTTATCGGGACTCGGTGGTGCTTCAAGAACCCTTTAAAATTCTGCCAAAGATAGCTGTGTTACAAACCCCATGAAGCAAGTTGGCATTCTTAATTTGATGTGCCTTGCTAATCATGAGGTATCATCTAAAGCGTTGCTTTTCTTAAATTGCCATCTCAAAACTTAGTAACACATATATTGAATTTCCCCTACGAAACAACACTCAATTTTTGTCAATCAAAGTGGGATATTTCTTATGAAGGCCAACTATTTATCTATAATGAGTCTATAAGATCGAGTAATCTTGCCAATTGTTAGGCTTCTGCCGTGAATCTGCCACTTCAATATCAAAATTAATCCGAGCTTCAAAAGATGATTTCATTGGTATTTTATCCATCGGAGAATGTAGATTCACTTTTAACCTCACCTCTGCTCTTGGCTCCATGTATTAGCGTAGCCTGGTCAAGAGAATTCAGTGATCTGAATGGACAAGATAGCTCCGAGTCCACTTTTCATCATTGCCTTCTACAGGTTCGAGTTTGTATCAGGAATGCTATACGTGCGTTGTAGCCCTGCTAAATGTCGCATCATGAACATATCAATGCTTCTAGCTTTGTGCTGATTGATGATAGATTTTGCCTGATGTTTGTGGACCCTCACCAACAACTATCCTGATCCTCTTGGCTTCATTACAATTTCATTCCCTGCCTTTTGAAATCTTCCTGTGCATTTAGGAGTCGCTCACTTGATAAGAAACTGCCACTCTGATGGTCCTCGTACCATTCATGTGGAAGATTATGTTGTGGCCATTTGATAGATATTTCATACTGAATTCGAAATTTGATATCAATCATTTCAAATATTTCCTCTGATATGCCTCTTAACTCCAAAAACTGATGCACATTATTGAGATGCTTCCGGAAGATTGGAAAGTGAGGCATATTGTGTATTGAAGACCAATATAACCAAACAAAGCTGCAGTTCTCATTCCTTCGCATCATCTTAATATAGGGAATATCATTCAAAACTTTACGTATTTCTTCCCGCAATGGTGCCTCGGGTCTTTTCAATGTACTTGTGAAGTCTTCATTAAACTTGAAGAGCAAAGACCTTAAATCCCTTTGACAATCACCTTCAATATTCAGAAGGATCTGTGGGTTTAGGAATTTAATGACTGTTAAGATTGAACCTCTGTCCTGTTGATCCACATGAAATAAATCTTAAATTTCTAGCACCACTATCTGAAGTTAGACCGTGGTCATCACCTTCTCTTTGGTGAGCAGAATTGATGTTATACCATGGAGAATGAATTATTAAGTAAGGGTGTTGATGAGATCATGTAAATGCGTGGACAATGTGGCAAGTCAGAACGTGCTCAAAGGTTCTCAACAATCTTTAATAGTTATTCTACAGGTCATGCAAACCGAATTCATTATTTGTCATGAATTAAATATATATGGAAACACCCTGCTGCTTTGGTTTACCATTAGAAATTCAACACAACTGCCTATTTCTGCATAGTCATTTTTAGAGAACATGAGTTGCAACATTTCTAGGATCCAAATAGAAAGGACAGTATGACTGAGGGCATTTGACCTATGTTTATAAATGATTTATAGGCAGCGAGGAAATGCTACTGCAAAACTACCATAGGTTTAACCGACACCTTGGGGAGATTTTGTTTAAAATTTGAAATACTTAAAATGTGGGCAACACTTTACAAGCATTCTGACCCAAAACAAATTTTCAAGATCGTCAAACATAAGATCAAGGCAACAGGCTGAGAAAGGAGTCCAAAACATTACGTGGAACCTTTCTAGCTTTAGATTACATACAGCAATATATTTGCTACATTGTCACTTACTACTTGCAATATACTTTACTCACCTACATTTGCCACAACTTATTTTGAAATGCTCTTGCTGTCCCTCCAACCCATGGATATGATGGTATAGTCTTTCTTACTCCATAAAACATATTGATCATCAATAATTTCCCCCACATCTGTTGCCGCTTATCTTAAAATTGAGCCCTTCCAGTCTAGGGCGGATGCAGACCGATCAAGGTTCTTATTGAAGAAGCTTGATCACATAGCTACTCGTCAAACTAAGCGAACACACACACACACAGCAAAAACAAAAATTAGGAAACAAATTTGAAGGTACCAAAAGTAAAGATTTAGTTTTCATTATTCACAATGCTAAACATTTACAATGAATCATGAAACTCAACTAAGTTTTCCCTTTTTCTCCCCCACTTTTCTCACAAGCATTTCTTCCCGGTGTCAAAGCTACGCCTGCCACATTAATTGCAATAGCTCTTAGTTCAGATTCACCTACCTCGATTTGGGGCATTAAAATACTTTATTTAAATTGTGCTGCTTAGCTCCTTGGTTGCTAAATCAGGCTGCCTGTCCTTTTTGTTTGTTTGTTTGTTCCCCTTTTTGGTTGCTTCGATGTTGGTTTGCTCTAACATAATTCTCCCTATATAGGAAGATTTGGCCATGAGCTTTGGCTTATGTGCAATACAACAACCTTGGGTTGTTGTATGAGCTCCGCTCTGCTCAAGCATTTCATGTCTTTTGCCCCAAGCCCCTCCCACTTTACTAGATATTCCTTATATCCCCTTGGTATCAATTATTTGCTCTATCTCCTCTTGCACTTCTTCTTGCATCTTATGTCTCTAGTCAATTCTTTCTGTGCTTTCTCCTTTGCCGCTCTTATCCCCGTCCCTTGCCTCTTCTATGTAAGGGTATAGGTTTGCACCATTGAATATTGCCAATTCCCTAGGACAACTCTACTTTGTAGTCATTTTTTGTAAACTTGCACAATACTTTGCATGGTCCTATCCTTTTCCACCTCAACTTATTATATGTGCCTTTGGGAAATATCTCCTTGCACAAATGCACTAGCCCTTGGTATTTGACTTGGTACTCAATCTCTTGTCTCCCCTCATTTGTGTGCTCCTTGTATTGCATGTTATTTCTTTCTAGTTGTCTCCAAACCTCCTCATGGACTTTGCACATACCTTTTGCAAGCTCTTCTCCATTCACACTCCTCTTTTGGTCTTTTGGCATTTTGTGCAATTTTGTAAGGTCTTTGGGGCTCCTCCCATAGACAATCTAATGTAGACATCTACCCATGCTCTAGTTGATTGAGTTGTCATATGCAAACTTAGGTATGTCAAGACCAAATCCCAGAGTCCCAACCTTTCTCTTGCGAACCATCTTAACAATTCCCTTAGATTCCTATTAACCATCCCCATTTGCCCATCGGTTTGTAGGTGATAGCCTAAATTGCAGCTTAGTACCTAACTTATTCCAAAACATTCTCTAGAAATGTCCAATGAACTTAGTGTCTCAATTTGACACAATGGTAAGTGGCAGTTCATGAAGTCTTGCTACTTGAAAATTTGGCTGGCTACTTAAGTGACATCACTTGTTTGTCGGCAATGAAGTGTGCCATCCTTGAAAACCAATTAACTACCACAAAAATTGAGTCACAGCCACTACGTGTTCTTGGCAACCCAAGAACAAAATGTTCCCATAGTTTTCAAGCACTGGTAATGGTTGGTAAAGCCTCACATTCAAGCTTCTCCCTTTGGTCAATTGTCAACCTTGCATTGTTGTACAAATTTCTCGACATCCGATGCCATTCATAACTAGAAGTATTGCTCACTTAATTTTGCCAGTCTTGTCTTGTTCAAAATGACTTGCCAAATCTCCATTGTGTTTCTCCCCTATGGGATTGTCACACATTTATCCCTTTGGTATGCACATTTGTGTGCCCTTGAACAATAGTCCATCTTGTAGCATGTTCTATGCCCATTTCACTTATTTTGTGTGCTTTGGCTCCATCTGAGTCTCCCATGCTTCTTTGAAGTGCTTAACCTACACATAGCTCTCATGTACTGTGTCAAAATTGCTGACTCTCATGTGCATTTCCTTTGTTAAATTACACCTTCAGGATCTGTTACTTTGTTTGACTACCGGCTTTTGTTTAAGTACAAATGTATAGCTTTGCATGTATTCAACCCACTTCATGTGCCTCCAGTTCAACTTACCTTGGCTGTTAATAAATTGTAGTGCTTGATGATCTGTATACATCATGATCTTCAACAACAACAAATAGTGCTTGCATTTTCTTAGCAATTGTACAATCGTGTAGAACTTCTGATCATAAGTTATTATGTTCTCTGTTTGCCACAATTGACTTGAAAAACTTTGTTGAAGTTCAGTAATGTCAATATTGTTAAACACTAGGTAACACACGAGCAGATGTCTTTAGTTATGTCAGAATCCCAGATGTCTATGTCCAAAAGAGTTGATAGACTAGCTTGTTGAATTGGAGTAGTATTTTGAACATGAAGCAATCAAAGACCCAAGGAGAGTAAGATTTGCTTGCACAAAGTAAATTGTCTATAATCTTTGTGCGTTGGTCACTGATCTGCTCATGCGCATTTGCTTTCTTATCATGCCAAATGTTGTTAAACTTCCATGGTCTCCCATTGCAACAAATGACATGGATTGATCGGAAAAATGTAACATAATTTTTTTCAATTAGAATCCTTAACAAAATATGAAAGTTCATGAATTTTGATCCAGACTGCAAGTTCAATTTATGGGCTATCTCAGTGACTACAATCATCAACAAAAACCTTACCGCTTTACCTTGATATTTCTAGTTTTTATTGAACATTCTTTCGTCCTCCAAATCATTTTCTTGGGCTCCTTTCTTTGATGCTTTGAGCTACCATTGACCTTTAGTATTTACAACAATAAATTCTCCCATATTTCAGCTTCAGTTCCAATTACTAGATGTTTTTTAACCTTGTTCCATCAATTTCATTTTGTTTTTTTTGCTTTTGAGTACAATTTGTTGTTTTGTGTTCAACATTTTAGATCCATATCTGTGGTCTCTTTCCTGACAAGTTTCTGACCTTATTGTCTGTTTGTTTGTCTTTTAATTTACACGGGCTTGGGTATGCAGAATGTTGAGAAGCAAGCCACAGATAAATTCTGTGACAAGGATTTTCAACATTTAGGAAATGCTAAAGTGAGAAAAAATCATGGTAATTCCCACAAAGAACCAAATGTTGAAGGGAAGTAAAAGAATAACAAACCGATATAGCAATGGAGTGCCTAGAACTGAAAAAGCAACAAAGTTTGTTCACCGTAAGAATTTAAATTTTAAAACAAAAATAAACCCTAAAGAATACATGGCAAACATAATAGATACATGGTTATCAGTGATAACATTTGTTATTGTTATACTGTCGATTTTGCAATATTTTAAAAAAAGTTAAAAACTTTGCTGAAAATCTTTGGGAAACAATTTAGCTTGACGATGCTTGATTGTATGTGTCCAAGCTTCTTCTCCTCTAGGATCCTATGTGGTTCTATTTCCAATGTAAAGAAGTTATCTACTTTTTTAGGCCATTTGATGGTATTATGCATATGGCAATACGAGCAATAACGTTCATTATTGTTATAAAATTTGGTCACAAAAATATTTTGAAGATTCTTAATCTTTTTTTGTCCATGATTTGCTTTTGTCCTTTCACCTTTGAAACAACCGACTTTATTCTTGTTAGATCATTTCTGTTCTATATTTGCAATGTCAAAGAATTGCTCAAATTCTTTGGTAAGTTTTACAGCGCACTGAATTCCAATGGTTTGCATTTCATTAGGATTATCTACTTTGCAATATTTTTGATGGACTTCTTCATCAGATGAATGTTTTTGGAAGTAGATTATACAGTAACTGTACCTTATTTATGAAACTTTTCATCCTTGAATTCTCTCTCTAAGGCCTCTACTCTCCTATGGAGTCCCTCATTCAATTCATTGGTTGTCTTCATCCTTCTTTGCTCATCTTCTTGTTACGTTTGCATGGCTGTTAGCAAGTGATGCAACTTAAAAAATTCCAACAGGTTACCCATAGGGGATTGAAATATGTGCATTTATCTAGATTGCAAAATCTACATATAGGAATAAAACTTGCACATAGCTCACCTTTATCTTATTCTATAATACAATACCATCTCAAATCTGAATTTGTGCATTTTAGTATAGATTTGAAATATTACATCCCATTATGGATGTTGGTGCATGGTTTGTTAGATTGCTCATTAACATTTGTACATCCTGGATTATCATCCATGTTAATTTTTTTGACATCCTGGATAATGATGTATGCTATTTTTCTTGTTGTATGTACCATGTAGTATCTCAATTACCATTTTTTAAACTTAGTTTGGCTTTGATCTGCAGAATATTACACATCAGGTTACTTCACCGAGAGCACACTGTTATGGGCTGAAGGCAGAAGTGATTGGATGCCACTATCCGACATTCAAGAATTATATATGGTGGTGTCTGCCAAAAAATCAGACTCTCAATTGCATCAAAATGATGGAATAAGTTCTGTAAGCGATTCTATCAGTCAACCTCATGTTAATGGGCAGACATCTAAAAATGAAGCCTCTGATGGTGACTTAGAGGCTACAGATAATGATGACGATTTCCATAGATGGAAAGAGGAGGTGAGGCAAGCAGAGGCAGAAGCAGAGGCTTTGAAGTCCCAAACAACAGAGGAGGCAGACATTGATTTATATGCCCATGTAAGAGAAGAAGATACAAGCAATGCTGATGAAAGGCCTTGCACTCCTCCAGATGGAGAAGAGGAATTCACAGATGATGATGGAACTGTCTACAAATGGGACCGTAATCTTCGGGCTTGGGTTCCACAAGTAAGTTCTGAGAGTCTTTAAATGCTGAATAATCATGTGAAACAACTTTATTTGGTGTTTCTCTGGGCAGTAGTAGTTTGAAACACCTTCATGCAGCAAGTAGCAGCATGGTGGTATTCATTTACATGCAATGATCTTAGCTGAATGCTGAGAACAACATTTATGAAGAGAATTAAGGAAACTATACAGTTCCATAATCTTTTTCATGCTCTGTTTTATTTGTGGTAAGTATGGAAAAAACACAAAATATTTGGATATGGCATCTCTATTAATCATAAATAGGTCAAAAGTTGAGTTTATCGGTCAAGATGATAATTGTGAGTGGTTATTCTTCCCAGTTTCTTTGATTAAGAAAATGGAGTCAGTCATTATAGAAGAGATGGTAGTTCTATGCGTCATTTGCAAAGATAGATTCATTGCAAGACTCCTTTAGAAGACAATCTTATGTCCAAATCTTACAAAGAGAGAATTCTTTTGGGATTTGGGAATATAATATAGACTGTAACAAGTTAACAACAAATTCCAAGCTATTTTTTTCTTACAGGAGATAAAAAATACATGATTAGTTATTTCAGAAACAACTAGGCTTTCAAAACAAAATTTTGGTGGTTTTGAATTTTGTTCCTAAATCTAATCGTTGTGGTTAGAAGTAGTGATTCATATAGTATTGGAATGGTATTAATTAAATTTCTTTTGAATTGATGGCATTTTTTTTTTTTATAGTTTTTAAAAATCCTTTTAACATATCTTTAATGGAATTCAGCATTGCCATTTTCTATATATGATCATATTATTTACAATGTGAACTGTAAAGTTATTAAACTTTGGATAAAACTGATGAATTCATTAATTGAATTTTGAGTTATTAGGATGGTTCTTTTCATAAAGAATCACTTTATGGAGAAGATGAAATGACATTTGTGGATGAGGAAGAAATAATGCCAGTGCCAAATATGACAGACGTCTCTATTGAAAATGAATTCAAAGCTGCTTTTCCAACTACAGATGCAAAATCTGGTTCAAAACGGAAGTCAAAGGATATCCATACTGAGAGTGAGAAGGTCTACTTGCCTTTTCCTGTTTTGCATCTAGCTACCTTATATCTTTGGCTAGGTATTATTCTAATTCGTCAAATTGCTTATGATAACATGGGAGGCTTTTCTGTTTTGGAATCTTGACCATGTGAAAAATAAAATACATATATGCTAGTGTTGTGAAATATAGTGTTATCATGGTGGCCTAGTTTCAGAGAATAGAGTGGATTGTGATTGAATATTTTATAAATGTTTCTTTAGTATAATTGGAGTTTTGGTGGATGAGTAACAATTCTACTGTTTTTGCAGGAAGCCAACAAACCACCAGATACTTGGTTTGATTTGAAAGTCAACACACATGTTTATGTGACAGGATTACCAGAAGATGTCACTCTTGAGGAAGTATGTAATGGATAAACCGCTTTTCTGGATTTTGTTAATGCACATGGCCTTTGTTTTTCCCACTTTGATAGATAAAAGAAAACAATTTTACAGTGGTCAAGTCAAAGGAAAATACTTATACACCAAAGAAACAAGGAGACTTAAGTTTTTGTGTTTAACCAGCCAGTGGTTAAAATATCCCAGATATTGGGCCGTGCTATTTTGAATATCAAAAGACTAGAAATTCCAGCAAACAGTAAAAACCATGAGGTTTGAGAACACTATCTTGCACAGAAGAGCTGATGATAATACTTAAAATCAACTACTAGGGTATTATTCTCAATTTTTGATGATTTCTAAATTTCTTTAAATATTGCCACCTTCAATTCCACAATTTATTCCATCATGGAGTCTTTCATATTCTTGACATTTGTACAAAAAGGTTACTTGTCTGTTCACTCTCTGAATTCTTTGTTCTTCCAAATCCTTAAAAAGGTTTACTCAAAGGACTTCCTTTCTCCTGCAAGCTCAGCCTCAAATTTCTCCTTTTTCTGCCTATATCCCATGAAGCAATTTTCATACCAGGTTTTACTTTTGCTCCAATTTGATAGTCATTAAGCTAACCATACCATCAACCCTACTATTCCTAACAACACAATACCTCATTCATATGCTACTACTAGTAACGATATAATTATGCTTATTAAAAGTATTTAATTTATTTCATTAATTTTTGTGTTGGATTATATGTTATCTACATGTTGTAACAAGTCATCTTGTATTGTTTATTCAATATCTAATGTAATGTTTGATTTGGATTCTACCTGATGGAAGATTTTTATGGTACATGTGATGCCACAGCTATTTATGCCTGGCTATTTTTCTGAATAAAACAAGGAATGATAAAAAATATAGTATAACTGTATATGCCTAGATTATATTGTGGAAAAACAAGAGAGTGAGAGCTTTATATATATATATATATATATAGGGGCCATCCTTTCTTTTTTATAGATGCTATTAGAGAGGGATCCATTGGTGCCCTTACCTTTTAATACCAAAAAACGAAAAAAACCTAAAGGTCAACAGTAACTACATAGGAAAAAGGCATAAAGCCACAACAGAAAAAATGGAATTATAAAAGACTATTCTTGAAGAGCAGCATGGAGCAAGCTGCCAACAGATAACAACAGAAAATCAAAAAAAGAAGGCCAAGACACAAGCTAGAATGCCTGCAACATCCCACAACTATCCACTCCTCTGGAAGCACGCAGCATCCAAATTTTCAACAAGCCCCAAAGCCATATTCTAACCCTGGGCTGCTACAACCGCCTACTTTGGAGAAGGAACAATGGGACTGCCAGTATTCACCGGAGCCTCAGAACAGATCCCATGAACAATTTCCTGCCTTTTCTGTGCCCATAACACCACTGCACCCAAGAGAGAAGGAAGTGTGTAGGCACTTGACACTTTTGCGGTGCCATTCTTATAGGATACCAACAGATTTTCGAGAATCAGGTGAAGATCTTCATTAAAAGAAGTGAGATCTTTAAGATCATGATTAATTGCATAAAGTTCCTTATTCAAAATGTGCACATACACTAGTAAAGTTGGAGTTGGAAGGTCCTTATTTTGGAACTGCACCCCACTGCCACTCAATGAAACTTGAGCTTCCATCTTCTTAGAAAATTTCTTTTCATTGATCCCTGGAGAAAATCCACCAACAACCACATTCTCGAAAGTTGAATGCTCGATCACCTTATGAAGCTGAAAATTGGAAATTCAGTCGTGGATATCCACCAAGCTAATTGCATTATCCAACTTAGCATGAAAATCCACTCAAATAGTAGCCTTGGACCATGAATGACTCGTATCTTCTAACTCCTCGAAGCTTAGAATTAGCTTCACAAGATGAAGAGATGAATTTGGGTAGTGAAAAATAACCTACAGATGGTGGTTGGAAACCTTGACATGCAAGAATGTTTCTTTGGAGCCACTAGATTTACACCTTTTATCTGTAATCCAACCTATGCAAAAACGTCACACACTGCCACACCAACGCCAAGTTGAGGTGAAAATAGAAAAAAACCATAGAGAAAACAAAACAGACCATGGAGAAAAACAAAAGTTTACCAAGCACCTTCACGATAATAAAGGCGAAGCATGCGTCCACACAAGTGACAAAATAGCTTTAAATAACACTCAAGCTAGAAAATCCAAGGCCGCCAAGGTCCATGAAAAGAGATGATGGGAAGCCTAGTAGATGGGATAGGCCAATGACAAAGATGAAGGGCACAAGGGGCCTACCACTAGGCACCTAGGGAGGGTAATTATTTGATCCATGAACTAGGGGCAGCTCTGCTGCACTCTGGTACATCAACTTAAGGATTTTAAAATGAGACTTGTCTAACTACCTCTACTCACATTAAACAACCTTTAATGGCTGCCAATTGCCATGACATATTCATTGAAGGAATTAAATTGAAAGATCTCAAATACGGAAAATAAATAACTTGCATTGCACACAAACACCTATGAAGCACAAGTAACTCAGGAGAAACCTTCAACTGGGCAAAGATCTCTTGGAAAAATGAGCTAAGATCCTCATATCGTGAATACTTAGTCTTACATGTGGATACATTGCCTCATGGGCTTATAAAAGCTCTACATCTCGTACTGAACTTACAAAAGCTCACACTGACACTGTCAAGATGCTTTAAATTTCCAAGTTCATCAACTCATGCATTAACCCACTCTGCGCCTCGCAGCCTCAAGGTCCATCTCTGCAATCAATCAACTAAACACAACCACGGAGAAACTCCCCAGTTTGAGGGACCTTGATGACCTTTGAGGGCTACCACTCCCTCAGGGTGTTCATGCAAGTTCCCTCACAGACTCTTTACTCAATTTGTGCTCTCCCTTTTGCTTCCTCACCTCATTGCACCTGCAAAAAGTATCGATGGTGCTGGCAGAATGGATAGATGCTTTCTGGTAATGTTTGTACATTTTCCTTCTGCCTAATCAACTCTCTCACTCCATAGAAGATTGAAACAACCCCGCAATATCAATAACCAAGTTTGTGGCTGTCTGCTATCCAGTTGCTCTTGCTGGGATTCTCCAACCCTTTCCCTTCCATCCCAACAACTCCAGCAAAGGAAATTCCTGTTAAATGCCTGCTGTCTTTGATGTCCCATTTGGCATCAAATGGAAATAACTGTAATTGCACACCTTCCCACACATTTGACATTTTTGCCACATTGTGACTGGCACGTGGATAAACCAACAAATTGGCCTCATCCAGGCCAACAATTGCCAAAGATCCAAATAGTTCACTTCAATAGCATCTTGCTGACCTCAGCTGCATCATGGCTATTCTGCAGCCACATTCTCACTTTGTTAGTCAACTACCATGACTTCAGTAGCCAGTTGTCATCTTCGGCAGCAACTGCTGTCATCTTTGGTAGCAAGGATAAACTTTGGCAGCAACTGTCAGCTTCTGCAGCACCTGTGCAGTTCAACAACTGCAAACTTCAGACATGACCCCAATGGTCCAATTGTCCAAAACAGATCCAAATCAACTGATCATTTTCCAATTATATTCAAGCAAGTATTTTCTTCAAAAGAGGCCACATGTCATAGCAACTACTAAATAAAGTGGAGAAGGGAGCTTGCTCAACACTTCAGTTGGCAGGGAAATCAATCACTTTGTTTTTTTTGTGACAACAATGAAGAAAGGAAATGTCACTGAACTTTTTACATAAATCAATAGCCTCATTCAGTAAGCTTCAAAGCTTGCAATTCACAGACTTGTTTCCGAAGGCCATTGATCACATTTAGTGAGTCACCTTCCATAATGACATACTTACATTTAGAATATAAAGCCGTATTAATCTCTGAGACAACCAATGTCCGTTCCACTTCGTTATTGGTTTTTTGACTGAATACAAGAAATCCACCATGTATCAGAGTACCCAGGGAGTCCCAAAGAACAAACCAACCCCCAGGTGGACCAGGGTTCCCTCTAGTGGCACTTTTAAAATTCAGTTTAAGGAAGCCTACCAGAGGTGACTTCCAAAGGGCATTTTCTCTGCCATACCTATTATTATTAAGACTTACCCCTTGAATAGGGATATAAAGGGGCTATCTTTATAAATGATTCATTCATTCAATTTTGTAGCCAACAAAGGGGTATATCTTGAAGTGTACCTTAAAAAAATAGTTTGTCATTTTCTAGTCATCCTTTTCATTTCATGTATGCGAGAGGTTAAGAAAGTGTAGCTTTTCAAAAAACACTATTTTGTTGGATTCCCAAATAGTGATTTTAAACTAGTATAGCCTCATTTTTTCTTTTTTTTTTTTTTTGGTTGTCTGAACTCTGAAGGGAGTTTTTAAAAGTGATTTATTTGCCTGGTATAAAATCTAATTTATAACATGATTTCCATATGGCATGTCTGAGTTAATCAGCATAAGCAATTGATTATATTGCCAACTAAAGAAAAACCATCATTTTGGAATTGAGTCTCCTTTCGAACTTTACAAATAAGCTTGAAAATATTCTGATGATAGAAAAGAAAAAATCCATTTTCTGGGGGTTATTTTGCAATCTAGCTGTAGAGCCAGTTCAAGCTTATCTTGTAGATCAAGGTAAGGTTGATTTGATTGAGTGGAGTTACTGGGCAAGTTTTGGTGAGTTTCATGGATTCATGGCAAGTCTAGTTGACTTGGTGAGTTTTTTTCTGGTTATGACGTTGTCGTTGGATGTGCATATGGATGCTAAAGATTGTGATTTTTTTGTACCTTTTTCATATTAAATTAGAAAATAATTTAATTAGTAGTTAATTTAGATGGATTTTTTAGTACTTTCAATTTTGATATGGGTTTGAGTACAATAACCGATGTTAAATTGGAGGTTGTTTGAATATAATCAACCATGTCTGAAATATTTGTGTGTGCATAGTGTAAATTTTAATGAACAGATGAATGCACAGAAAATTAATTGAAAAATCAGACACAGCAACACAGCAGATACCCTGGGCTTGAGGGAGGAAAACCAGCAACAAAGATCTCTCTTGTATATATAAATAGAGTCAACAATTCTCTTTACAATGAGGCCAATAACAAGGCCAATCTTCAGCACCTAACACAAGATGCATTAGCAGATAATAATCTGCACTTCTTTGATAACTAATTCTGCCCTTGAATAAATTCGCAATCTGCTCTTAAGGAAATTCGCACTTGAATGGAAATGAATCGAACTTGATGATTACAAATGATAAAGTGAACTCCTATATATACAAATTGAAGAGACGCCTCCATCTTTAAAGCAAGTCGGCTAAACAATGAATATATATCTCTTACAAAATAGATGTGACCAATAAATGGTAAGTCGTCCTCATATGTAGTCGCGCCAATGATGAAGGGAGGTCGGCCTTGGATGAAGACATGTCTCTTTATTCCTTTAATGAATTCGAGCCATATATATAAATTAAATAGCCTAATGGCTATCATTTAATTTATCAAGCTGGAATATTAAATCGACGCTGTATGTTATCATTAACACTCCCTCTCAGCTAGAGAGAATGCTTCCAGCTGCTCAAAACAAATCACCTCAACATGATGTCCATCACATTGGCTACTACCAGATGTGAAAAGAAGAATATCACCTCAGCGTGATATTAGATATCGCCTCAACACGATATCAACCATAATGGCTACAACCATACTATGGTGTGTACAAGTGTTCATCACTTGCGTGATGTTGTCACCTCAACGTGACATTCACAAGTACAAGATGTGTCATGGAGTCTCACACATGACATCCACCATGACTCAAGCTCAGAGGGTGGAAACAAGGGCTTTCACCTCAAATTCCTCCGTCTCAGAAGAAAATGCATTAACAAGGGCTTGCACCTCAAATTTCTCCATCTCAGAGAAAAATGCATTAACAAGGGATTTCACCTCGAACTTCTCACTCAGAGAAGAACTCATTAAACAAAGCTCACTGATATTGAGACTCTTTCAGTCAAGGTTGGATTCTCCACCATACCAAGCTTATCTCGAAAGTACACAAACTTTATCCTGGCGAGAGGCTTGGTGAGAATATTTGCCATCTGCTCATCAGTGCTGATGTACCTCAATTGTACAACCTTTCGCAGTACCATATCCCTAATGTAGTGGTACTTGATCTCAACATGTTTGGTTCTGTCATGGAACACAGGATTGACAGAAGCTTCACACAACTCTGATTATCACAATGAATGATAGTAGGCTCCATTGATTGTCCAAACAATCCTACAAGGAGCTTATGAAGCCACACTGCTTCCTGAGTTGCCATACAAGCTGCAATATACTCTGCCTCTGCTGTACTGAAATGCTACAGATGACTGCTTCCTACTGCACCAGGAAATCATAGCTGAACCCAAACTAAAGCAACAACCAGAGGTGCTCTTCTGATCTGTGACACAACCTGCCAATCAGAATCGGTGAAACCATGTAACTCCAAGTCTGCATTTGAAGTATACCTCAACCCATATCCAACTGTGCCACGCAAGTATCTCAGGATATGTTTGGCTGCAACAAGATGTATCTGTCTTGGATCACATATAAACTGGCTAAGTGCACTCACTGCATAGCAGATATCAGGTCTAGTGTTAACTAGATACATCAAGGATCCAATAAGCTGTCTGTACAATGTAGGATCCACCAAGTGTGAATTAGCTGTAGCCTCCTTCAACTTATGTAAGTTGGTCTCTATAGGTGTGGACATGGATTTGCAATCCATCATACCAAATCTCTTAAGTATGTCAATGGTGTACTTTCCTTGACTTAGAATCATCTCATTTGGTTTCTTCCAGACTTCTAATCCAAGGAAGTAATGCATGAGCCCAAGGTCCTTCATCTCAAATTATGAAGTCAACTCCTTCTTACACTCAAGAATCAGGTGATCTTCTCTAGTGAGGATCAGATCGTCAACATATAAAACCAAAATTAATGCATCACCATTGATTACCTTGAAGTAGAGATTTGAATCGGCCACATCCATTTCTTCAAGCCCAAACTTAGCAGTCTGGAGTCAATCTAGCGCTTTAGGTACCACCAGCTGCGAGGAGCACCGCTTAAGACCATACAAGGCCTTCTTGGGTTTTGCAAACATGTGACTCCTTCCTTGAACCTCAAATCCATCGAGGGTTGCTCTATATAAACTTCTTCCTCAATCACTCCATTGAGAAAGTACGTCTTCACGTCCATGGGGTGATCCTTCCATCCTCTAGATCTCACGACAATAGCAATGATGGTTTTGTGAGAAGGCATTATAGCAGAGCAATAGGAGCAAATGTTTTCATAATCGCTCCTCTTTTTGAGAAAACCCACGAAACCCTGAAATCCTTGCTTTGTACTTCTCCAATGCTACATGCGGCATGCTTAATCTTGAAGAGCCATTTCGAAGATACCATTGATTTGCCCTTGGGTCTAGGAACAATGTCCCAAACATCATTCTTTAGAATTGATTGGTACTCCTCTGCCATAGCATCTCTCCAAACCTATTGACTAGATGCTTCCTCAACACAGGTAGGCTCAGATTCAATAATTTGACTCATTAAGGTAGCATAACTAGAGAACTTATGTGGCCTTTTACTTTCTCTGAATGTGCCTCTAGGAGCTACAAAACTTTCAGCCTCTTGCATAGTATGACTGGCCCATAGAGGTCTCTTTCTCCCAACAACAATGTCAGTAGGCCCATCAGTAGGTTCCAAGGGTTCAACAGGATCAATATCTTCTTTTGGTTCTGAAGTCTCCCTCTGAATCTCAGGAGTATGGTCAACTTCCATATCACGAGGGAGACTCTTCATTATCAATCTCCATATGAATCCCCACGGATCTTAAGATGCAACATCTTCCTCGAATGTATCCTCTTACGTCACCAGTCAGCTTGGGCACAGGTGTATATTAGGCCCAGGCTTTTTGATGTCTCCGTAGCCCACAAATATTCCCTTCTTGCAGGGAAGGCAACTTGGTTCTCTTTTCCTTTGGAACATGAACATAAACAGGACATCCAAAGATCCTTAAATGACTAACTTTTGGCTTCTTTCTTGTAAAGGCTTCTTCCAGAGTCATATTCTCCAAGACCTTGTGAGGACTTTGATACTGAACATATATTACAGTCCTAGAAGCTTCTGCCCATAAGAAGGTTTGCAAATCCTGGTCATGAATCATGGCTTGTGCTACTTCCACGATCGTCCTGTTCTTTTCTTTACGCAGCACCATTTTGTTGAGGGATTATAGGAACTGAAAACTCCCTCTTAATCCTGCATCAATACAAAAATTCCGGCGCTAGAGGTGTATTCTCCACCATTGTCGGTCGAGGGACTTTAATTCTTTACCGAGGAAAGATTTTCTACCAAGATAAACTCTTTAAACCTATCCAACACTTCCTTAGACTCTTTAGATTTCAAAATAAATCCAAGTCTTCCTAGGTGGTCATCATTAAAACCAAAGGCATAATGCAAGAGTCCTTTCGAGAAGGCCGAGGAACAAACATAGGACCACATAAATCAGAATGAATAAGGTCTAAAATACACTTAGATCTATTTTCTCTACTATGAAAAGGGGCTTTTATATTCTTACCCAATGCGCAGCCCTTGCAAGTACCTTCGTGCTCCTAGTTGAACTTAGGAAGGCCCGACACCATCTTCTCCATGATAGGTAAGGCTCGGAAGTGTAGGTGAGCCAATCTCCGATGCCAAAGATCGCATAGACTTGAAGAGTCATGAACCAAGGCTTGTAAAGAACGTGTGCAGACCTTGTAAAGGTTTTCATGTCCAACTCCAATTACTTGAGCATCCTTGAAGCTAGAGTTCTCCATCCACACTAGAACTTTGCCTTTGGAGAAGGCAACTTGATATCCTTTATCTTCCAAAGCTGAAGTAGAAATAAGATTGCGCTTGATTCCGGGAACATAAAAAACATTACCCAATTGAAGTGAGATGCCGGAATCCAAATGAAGTATAGCGGTCCCAATTCCTTTCACGGAGTAGCTAGCATCATCTCCAATGATGACTTGTTCAGAAGATTTCTTTTCCACCAAACTTGATAAGTGCTCCTTAAAGCCGGTGATGTGTTGTGAAGCAGCATTGTCGATTATCCAAGTGTTGGTGTCGGAAGGTACACTGCTTGATAATGCCGAATAGAACAAATATTCATTTGAATCCTTTTGTGGAGAAGCATCATCAACATCCGCAACGGTGACTTGTTGCTTAGGTCTAGTTGGACAATACTTGGCGAAGTGTCCAAACTTATCACACCTAAAACATTGAATCTTGGACATATCTCTCTTCTTGAATGGAGGTGCATCATCATTTCCCTTGTCCCGATTCCTTTTGAAGAATCCTTTCCTTCCATCTTTTCCTTTCTTCTTCGAAGTATGGGAGGCAAGAACATGAATGTCTTCATTCTTTGAACTTTGACCAACGCCTCTTGCCACCAACCTTGATTCCTCTTGAATGCAATCAGATCTTAGACGATCAAACTTAGGCAATTTCGATCTTGCACTGATTCCCTGAATGAAGGATTCCCAAGACAAAGGTAAACCATTGAGAACGAGCATGGTTAATTCTTTGTCATCAACCATATGTCCTATTGTCGAGAGCTGATCTCTCAAATCTGAAATCCTCATGAAGTAAGCGATCATAGATTCTCCCTTTTACATCTTCACATGATGCAATTGATGTTTTAGTGCAAGTGCCCGGCTAGTATTGTTGATTTCGTACATCTTTTCCAAGGTCTTGAGTATATCTCT